>JAHXMU010000013.1:197809-231745 GCA_019455685.1 Philornis downsi
CCAACAACAATTGTGATTATGTGACGAACAGTGGAAAATAGCAAACATATGGGATGGTGAATCTTCCTCAGCCCAGACTTTGTTTGCTTTTTTTCCTTTTCATTTTTTCTTCTTCTTTTGTTTTCATTTTCAAGTAGGAAATCAAAAAGACGATGACTTTTTGATATTACAGTTGTTGTTGTTGTTGTTGTCGTTGTGCAACATGTTTTTGTTGCTATTTTTACTTTTTGCAGGAAAAAATAGCAACCGATGATAGCAAATAAATGACTTACAACATTTTTAGGTTGAGAAGTTTTAATAGGGGAGGAGGTTAAGCCACTCGTGGCACGAATTTTCAAAGTCTCAATAAATCTGTACATCACGTTTACTAATTCAGATTTTTGAATACTGGCGATTTGTAGCCGTGCTGGAATGCCTTAAGCATAATTCACACCACTGCGATTTTGGTGCGATAAGAAGTCGCACCCATAAGAGATCTATATAAGATATAAGATATGATAAGAACAGCTTTGCACTGCTTTCAAATAAATTTGAACAAAACATCCAGCTATGATTTCAACGAAACTTTTACCTCATTATATAGCGCTTGAACTTTGCCATTATATACGAAATAATGGGTGTCCCAACAAGAACGCAAGATTTAAATATGGCCCATTCGAAGTGTCATTGTTTGACATTTGAACAATTGTTATTGTTTGCTAGCAGAAGGTACGAGGTTAGTAAAAATGGAGCTCTATACGAATGAACAACGCATTCTCATTGTGAAATTTTTTTACCAAAATGGTGAAATTTTTGCGGCTACAGTTCGCAAATTGCGATCAATTTGGGGTCACAATAATGCTCCAAAAGAGTCAATTGTAAAGAGGTTAATGGATAAATTTGACAAACTGGGTCTGTTAGTGATGTTAAGGCAACAACGTGCCTTCGACCAGGTCGATCGACCGAAAAATGTCGCAGCTGTACGTAATGATGTCGCTCAAACTCCATTCACCTCAATTCGACACCGAGCTCAGCAAATTGGTGTCTCCAAATCCACTATGCAGCGAATTTTGACGAAAGATTTGCATTTTCATGCATACAAAGTTCAGTTGACTCAGGAACTGAAGCCAGCTGACCATGGACAGCGAAGGGAGTTCGTTAATTGGGAATTGGAGAGACAACATGAAAATGCTGATTTTGCCGATAAAATCATCTTCAGTGACGAGGCCCATTTAGGCAGAATTGTCGCATTTGGGGTAAGGAAAATCCTAGAGTGATTCACGAAAAGCAAACGCATCCTTAAGGTGTCACTGTGTGGTGTGGATTTTGGGCTGGAGGAATCATTTGAACTTTTTTCCATGAAAATGAGGCATGTCAAGCGCAAACAGTCAATGGTGTTCGGTATCGTGAAATAATAACAAGTTTTTTCGTGCCTAGAATTAAAGAAATGAGTGTGGAGGGCATGTGGTTTCAACAAGACGGCGCCATATGTCATACAGCCAGAGAAACAATTCAATTGCTGCATCAGTCATTTCCCGGTCGTGTTATTTCGCGTTTTAGAGACCAAAATTGGCCGCCTAGATCGTGCGATTTAACACCATTAGACTTTTTCTTTGATGTTTTTTGATGTCGATAGTTTACGCGAATAAGCCGACGACGACTCAAGTCTTAAAAGAGGAAATTGGACGCTGCACTAATGAAATACCGCAGCATTTATGCAAAACGGTCATTGAAAATTGCATTAAAAGATCTCGTGTGTGCCAGCAAAGCCGCGGCGGCCATCTGCCCGATGTGTTGTTCCATACATAACCTCATTCTGTCTACTTTACGATATAATAAATAAAGCTTCACGATTTTTTTTTTCTTTTTTAATATCTGTGTTTTATTTAAAATTTAAATATTGCGTTGTTGTTGGGACACCCTTTAGAATGTCATTTAAATCATCGCCTCTCTATTGGTTGCAGCAGTGGCTTCTTTTTCGCACATTTCGAATGGTATCTCGGCGATAATTTGACGAATGTTGATTTTCAAATGCTTCAAAGATTGAGGATTGTTTGCCTAAAAACGGTCATTGACGGAGCGCCACAAAAAAAAAATCTGGCACCAAATCGCTTGATTTTGGTGGTGAATTGGCGTCACAATAACGTGAAACTACGTTTTCTGGAAACTTCTCATGCAATATAGCCAAAATCGGTCGTGTTGTGTGGCTCCTGGCGCCGTCTTTTTGAAACCACATATCTTCCAATTCATAATCTTCAATTACAGGCTAAGGAAAAGCGGTTATCCTACTGCAATAGTATTGAAATTCGGATTATCCACCGCACTTTCACTAACAGTAGCGATATTTTCAGCAGTGCAAACATTGCGATGGTACACAGGCCTGACCACATCTGTGACGCTTCCAGTGTCTTCAAATTTCTTTATAACCTTGCCAATTCATGACACATTAGTTCAATTATTACGACCATAATCACCCTGTAATGCACGAAAAGTGCCCACGGTTGAATAACCATTTTTGTAGTCAATTTTAATTATTTTCATGCCTTCTACGGTTGTTAAGCAATCCGTATTCGTAAATGCTAAACCTTTCACTAAATAAGTAACACTTCAGAAACACAAGTATTTAACAGCTGACAGCCCTGCCTGACCGGCAGTTTTGAAACCACTAAATATATAACCCTATGTATACATACATAATCCTGCCATACGTTCTGTGACACAATTTCCAGCGCTTATCGTTCAAAACTTCTTGCGGGAATAGAACCGTTAACTTTTTTTTTCAGAACACATGCACCGATTAGTGAAGAATACTAGTCAGTTTGGTTTTAGTCTGCAATCTATTAACATGGAGTGGGGCGTTAAAGAGAATCGAGTCGGCGTAATAGCGTTGCATAAGTGCGGAAAGAGTGCTGGCCAAATTTTCGAGTTGCTGAAACCACTCGGAATATCAAGAATGTTCGTTTATCGTGCTATTGCTCGCTTCGGCGAATTGTCTGGAGTAGAAGACAGGCCAAAAAGTGGTCGCCCGCGCGTTGTCCGTACGAGTGCGGTAGTAAAGGCAGTGCGTGAAAGAATTCGGAGAAATCCCCTTAGAAAGCAGAAAATCATGTCCAAGGAATTGGATATATCAACTAGATCCATATCTAGGCTGATTCGGGGTGATCTGCATATGAAAGCTTATCGCCGGTCCACGGGGCATTTTCTAACTCCTCAGCTAAAAAAAATTAGGCTGGAAAGATCCAAGCGACTTTTGCAGTGGCACGCGGACAATGGCCATGAAAACATTCTGTTTACGGATGGGAAAATGTTTACCGTGGAAGAAGTTTTCAACAAACAAAATGACAAGATTTATGCCGCTTCATCTAAGGAAGCGAAAAAAGTTGTTCCAAGAGTTCAACGTGACCATCATCCCTCTTCCGTAATGGTTTGGTGGGGGGTCTCCCACCATGGTGTCACATGCCTCCATTTCTGTGAAAAGGGCGTAAAAACTGGTGCAAAGGTTTACCAAAAAGATGTGTTAGAGGGTGTTGTGAAGGATTTGACCAATACCCTTTTCAATGGACGTAGATGGATCTTCCAACAGGACTCTGCTCCTGCGCACAAAGCTAAAACCACGCAGGAGTGGCTCAGAGTCAATATTCCTGGCTTCATAGCAGCAGAAGATTGGCCATCAGGGAGTTCAGATCTCAATCCACTGGATTATGCTTTGTGGTCAGAATTGGAGAATATGGCTTGCAAGACTCCCCACAGAAATTTGGGAAGCCTTAAAACAGCATTAACCAGAGCAGCGTCCTCGATCTCAGAATGGCCACACCGTTTGAAAGCTTATGTTAAAGCAAAAGGCGGCCATTTCGTGTGAATACAATTTTTTTTAATAACCAATATTGTCTTCTAATAAATGAAATAATTTTGAATACAATATGAATATTGGTTTTTTTCTTATCGCATTTTATATTTGTAACAGAGCATATGGCAGGACTAGGTATATATGCAAATTTATTTATATATATAACTCGTCTTTAATATATATTGTGTGACTGACGTGGCGCAATGGTTAGTACACGCGACTATCTTTCGTATGATCGCAGGTTCAATCCCACATACAGCCACCTATCATTATTTCAGCGACGATCACCTCGATATGTCTGACGAGTAATCGACAAAACTGCTTGGTGCTTGGTCAAAATGCGACATTCGAAATCGTAGTTAAACTGCAGGTCCCATTAAGTGAGTCTTAAAATAGTATGCGTGGAAGCTCATGCGAAATGTTCTCTCATATTTCTTTCATAGGGTGTAAGGGAATTTGTTTATTTTTGTTATTTTATTTCAATTATAGATGCAAAATTTACATCACTACGTTTTAATCACTCTATTCAGATTAAAGGAAGTTATTTCTAGTCAGTGGTTACTGATAAGCCTATCGAACACTGAAGGAACACCAAAAACTATGCAAATTTACTTTTGGCTTAATCATAAAGTACCCTCTTGGAAGTTTCTTACAATCTAATATTTTACCACAATCGAGAAAAGAATGAAATAAAAAGCGTTTCTGTGAAAGTTCTAGCAGTACTAATTAAGATATTCTCTTCGTAAGGTTTAACTACAACTCAACCCGCCGCTAATTTTATGTTATAAAAAATTTTGCAAAATTCCGTGCCGTAGTTGTGGAAACTCTGGTAATTTCTATTTCTTCTATTGCTTTGTATCTCGCCGCTCTAACTAATGTGATTGTATTACCTGCCGCCAAAAATACAAAGCGAAAAACAATTCAAAGTGAAAGGGAAATCTTTGTTTTAGTTTTATTTTTTTTTTTTTTATAACCCAAATTTATCCTTACAAAAGAATTGAAACCGACACACCGAGCGGAATAATTTTTATTGTTTCAATTATTACTTCACTTTTCACATTTGGTTGGATAAGAAGGAGGAATAAAAGTTTTATTTTCAGTTTCATTTTCATTGTTGTGTAGATGTGCTTGAGTGTACCCTCATCTGTATAACAACAGCGACCGACTGTGACTCCAACTCCAACTATAACTTCTTATCTCATCTTATTGTATCTTACATTGAGATGACGAAGACAGCGACGATCGCAACGCGATGATGACGACAAGAAGTAAACTACATAATATTTGTATATCATTGTCGCTGTATACATTACTCACGTATTCCTCATGGAGGGGGGGAGGAGTGCACATTGGGTGAATATGCAAAAATTTAGATTAGAAACTGGACTATTAAATGGGAACACTGTCTGTTTTTAAGAATAAAGATAAACTGGGTTTGGGCTTGTGTTGCAATTAAGTTAAACAAAAACAAACAGGTTGGCCTATACCGTGTCGTAATTGAAAATTCCTGGGCTGGAATCTAATCAGTTTCAAGATTCACAAGATGCATCATTTAATGTTGAAATAGAACAATTTCGAAATTGAATTTCTCAATATATCAATCAATGCCAATATCAAAATGAATGTGTCTGTACGTTGATCGTAGATTTCTACATCACTTGTACAATTGCGATAATACTTAAGGAAATTACTGCTTGCACATCAGGAATAGTTTCTATGGGGACTGCCCCAAAACTGGCCGACATAACAAAGATGACACAAAAAAGTTGCCAACAATTTTCTTTATTTTTCAACACAATCTCCGTTTAGCTCGACATACGTTTTCCAGCGATATTCAATAGCTTCTATATTCTATTCATAGTAAGAACTGTCAAACTCCTTAAAACAGACATCAACCGCAGAGTCCACGTCTTGATTTTTGGCAAATATTTTACCACTAAGCCACTTTAAAAAATAGTTTGAAAATAGAAAATATTTTGGAGGAACTAAATCTTGCGAATAAGGTGTGTGATGAAGCAATTCGAACTTAAATTCATTAATTTTGGCCATCGCAATAGAAGATGTGTGAGCTGGACCATTGGCTTGGTTAAAAAATACCTTCTTTTTCACCAAATGTGGCCTTTTCCGCAATTTCATAAATTTTTCAGATAATCAATAAAAATAATCCCATGCGCATCCCAAATAACAGGCGCCATTACCTTGTCTGCAGATGAAACCCTCTTTGCCTTCTTTGCACACGATTGTCCCACACCAGTCCACTGCTTTGACTATTTCTTTGTCTCAGGTGTGAAGTGGGGGATCCATGTCTCATCCATGGTTATAAATCGTCTCAAAAATTCGGCTTTATTGCGGTAAAACATCGTCAAACATTATAGTGAAACATCTTCATGATGATGTTTTTTGCTCCATTGAAAGCGCGGAACCCATCTTCGAATTCCCCATCTTCGAATCTTCGTTGAATAGACGATGTAAAGCACTTTTGAAAATGCGTATCATTTCAGCTAACTCACGCACCTTCAGTGGATGATCATCCAAAACCATTTTCTGGATTTTCTTACGTTTCAATTAGTGGATCACTAAGGTGTTTGTCTTGGCAGCTCGTACGGCCTCGTTCAAACTCTGCAAGGTTTGTAAGTTTTACCTTTATGCAATTTCAAGGTCCACAACCTGGAATATACATGTAGTTATTCATTTTGATCTTCGATCTATCGACCAACAAACCTGGCTCATTCGGAACAAAAATCACATGTTTGTGATGTCGTACGATAAGTTGCCGCCTTAACTAATATGTTTTGAAATGGCTAAGTTAAATCTCTGCCGATATTTATTGAATATTTTTTGTGGGATTTATCCGATCATGGTGCGTGATGTGTGATGTCGCCAAGAGTTTTTTTTCTTGTTTTTATTGATTTTTGTGTGCCGATGAGAGTTTTCCTTGAGACTTTTGTGATCTGAAATTCCAAAATGTGTTAAATGCAGAATGAGTTAATTTTATTTGGATAAAAAGTTGTTCCTAGCTGTTCTATAAGGAAACAAATCTCTTAAATCTATGATTCTTCGACTGAGGTAGAAAGTTTGGTTATGAGCTTCGTATTATGGAAATCAAACCTAATAATTGCTTTATCTTCTTTCTGAAATGTCCAACATTTAAAGGCAAAAGAAAGATGTTAATATGTTTGACTTGGGGTTTTCCCTACAGAATTCTTACACCAAATCTTTGAACGGACTATGCTGCTGCTGAATGAACTGATCGCTATATTTTGAAGCGCTTGTCTGAGTCGATGTCAGCACATATTTTCTACTGATTCTTGCAAATCATCGCCTAGAAAATAGTCAAGAATGAAACAATTCTATTGTGTCGTAAATCATACCTTTTAATTAAAATGCATCGTTAATTTGTTTATTTATGAAATCTTACACATAGTTTGACTAAACGTGGTAGGAGCGAATATCGTACCGTGAATAAGAACATGTTTCAGAAAACATTACAAAATAGAACATAGTGCCAGCATGCCTCGATAATATCTTATGGCGCTGAGGCCAAATTTACGGATTTTCAAATAAACAAATGAAAAGAAAATAAAATAAATGAAAATTAATCAGCATAGGTAAACTATTGTATAACTGAATTCAATCGTAGTCGTACAAGCATGGACAGTAGGACAATATCAGTATTTATCAAAAATCCTACTACTGCTTAGTGGAATGTCGAAAACAGGACAGTCTCATATTCTTTCTGCAATCGGACGAAATAAAAAAATCTTTTGGAAACATGCAGGATTCATTTTGCTCATCAGTAATGTGTGAATATTTCCGAAAAAATATGTTTAGGAAAGTGAAAGCAAATTCAGATGGAAAGCAAGATGTGTACAAATTCACCACTACAATTCATGGACAAAGATGGTCTTATATCTGCGGATCTTTTATTGCAATTGAACGCCAAAGAGCCAGCAAGACAAAGTGCACTATATTTTGTCTACCGTGATAAAAGAAATATTTTTTTAATGTTGAGTTCAAATTATTTGTCTTTTAGGACTTGAATCAAATCAAACTTCCGGTAAATATAAAGACCGATCTGCATACCCATCGTTTTATAAAATGTAAAGTTCAATGATCACTTGAAACATAATGAAAAAAAAACAATCAATAATCGCCGATCGTGCCTTTAAACTCAAACTTCATAAAATTCAATTTGAATTAAACATAAATTGCATACGAACTTTTATCACATATGAACCGACGACCGTCATCGTCTCAAAAAACGTACCATCATATGAATATGTATTCATGAACGTACGTATTATCATCATCATTTTGTGCATAAGTTTAGTTAAATATTATGTTTGCACAAAGTACGCGGCGATCGTTATAGACAATTTCTGGGAAAGGGGGTAAAAATAAATATGACGAACTCACTGTGATATCATAAATAAAGAAATTGAGAAAGAAAAACAAAAAAAAAAAAAAAAGAAAATAACTGCAACAAACAAAAAATGCAAACTATACAAAACTCTTACTTTCATAAAAACATTAAATGGACAGAGTTCAGTGAGCTCCAACGACGATGACGACGACAGACAGACAGCGAATTGGAAAAAAGAAGGCAAAAATGATCACTTATTTCTCAGATACTACGAATAGACAATGTTGTCTGCAGCAACGAGCTGACTGACTGACTGACTGAATGGCTGGGACTCAAGATGCAGATATTACATTCACTTTTACTATAGCAGCGAAGGCATTAAAGATGCAGCGGCATCAACAACGGGCAACATTGCCCCTTGATGGTCGTCCGCATTTGTTGCAATCAACCAAATTGTGCTAAGGCAACAGATAGATCTTAACTCACACACAAACACATGGCCAAACTATAATCAAATCGGCAGGAGTAGGAAGAGCGAGTGGGGTGACTTTTTGCGCTGATCTTTTTTAGGCAAATGAACTTTATTTCGTATTGTAATGCGACAATGAAAGACGACAGCAAAGACGGAAAAAGAGTACAATTTTGAAGAAAAAAGTTCAGTTGGCTAAATGAAATCGAACACAATTTCGGTTTTTATTTTTATTTGATGCTTTTAAAATTCTTTTGTTCACCAAAAAGGTCTTTGTCGTTTTTCTTTTAGCCATTACACTACCACCGGCGAATGCAACGGCATTATCGCTAAAATAAAGGAAACTGCCTCTACTTTAGGTTTCCCGTCACACTGGGAGGATAAACTTATTATCTGGCTAGGTTTTCCATTAGTTGGTCGTGTTTTAAAACTACATCCAGGTACTTTGTGGGCATATATGAGAGCAGTCCCAAAACTAGTTGACATGACGTATAGATTGTGCCAGTAGTTTGGAAACTTATAAAACATATGGTTTAAGTTTCAAAGCGCCACATTGTTTCGTATTTTTATTTGAGCCATCAAAAGTAAACGATCTCAGTGAATTTGTAAACATGGAAAAAATTAGTCGCCGTTATGTAATTCAATATTTCAGTCCAACCAATATTAAATTCGAGCTAGATTCTATACTGGGGGAATCTGCTCCTGCATTTACGACTGTAAAATATTGAATAGCAGAGTTTAAACGAGGCCGTACGAACTGCCAAGACCAACACTGTAGTGGTCGACCAATTGAGGTGTCCACGCTAGACAGGGTTAAGAAAATTCACAAAATGGTATTGGATGACTGACAGCTGAAGGTGCGTGAGCTTGTCGAAATGATAGGAATTAAAAAAATGATGTACATGGTATACTGACCGAAGATTTGAAGATAAGAAAGCCACGCACAATATGGGTGCCGCGTTTGCTTTGAATAGAGCAAAAACGTTTTTGGCGATGTTGCACCGCAATAAAGACGAATTCTTGCGTCGATTTATAACCATGGATGAGACATGGGTCCACTACTTTACATCTGAGACAAAGGAACAGTCAAAGCAGTGAACTGGAATGGGAGAATCGTGTCTAAAAAAGGAGAAGACGGTTCCATCTGCAGGCAGGAGCATGGCGTCTGGTTTTTGGAATGCCTATGGGATTATTTTTATTGATTATCTTCTGAAGGGAAAACTCCTAAACAAGGGTGATGAAATTATGTTGTTTCATCAAGACAATTCTCCAGTTCACACATCCACTATTGTGATGGGCAAAATTAATTGACTAAAGTTCGAATTGCTTCATCACGCACCTTATTCGCAAGATTTAGCTCCCTTAGACTATTTTCTACTTCCAAACGTAAAAAATGGCTTGTTATTGAAAGATTTCCCAACAATGAAGAAGAAGGTGGAGTCTGCCTTCTTACACCTTCTTAAAACTTCGCATGCAATAAAGCCGAATCGATCGTGTTGTCTGACTTGTTTCACCGTGTTGTTGAAACCACATATCGTCCTCATATCGCCCAGTTCATAATGTTCAATAGCTGGCAAAAAAAAAAAAAAAATACGGTTATCACACGGCTACAGCGCTCAGATCTGCAATTCGGATTATACACCACGCTTTCACCAACAGAAGTGACCACACCTGTAACGCTTCAAGCCTCTTCAAGGTTCTTTATAATCTTACCAATTCCTTGCACAATATGACGACCATAGTCAGCCCGTAATTCACGAAAAGTATCCACGTTTTCATCACTACTTTTGTAATAAGTTTTTATTTTTTCGAGTTCTGCGGTTGTTATACGATCCATATTCCTAAATATCAAACCATTCATTAAATAAATAACACTCCAATTGACAGGTATTTAACAGTTGACAGCCTTGCCAGATCGGCGATTTTGAAACCACTGATTGGATAACCCTGTATATTTACTTTATATATTGTTAATGAAAATATGTCTGTATACGAGGTATACAATCTATTAAAATTATATTACGAGCGTTTGCAAAACACTTTATGTTATCAATTTCATATACCTATAATTACGTAACGTACCGTCTAGCACAGGGAATAAACCTATTTCTGCCACGACATATCGCCACTTCTGAACTAACCATACTTTGTATATTTTTTTTACAGATAACACAAGTGATTCATCGTTATTACAACTACTTGATTTGTGATTTTTATCATAGGGTAAGTTTTGAAATTTTTTTTATAAATCACATTCTTAACCGTAGCGTAGGCTGAATCAAAACCAATAAAATAATTCAAGATAAGTTGTTATTTAAGAGACGACAACAGAATACCAAACATGAAACTGAAAGTAATTAGTCATGTAGCAGAATATAATTCTTTATCAACATTCGATTTCATTATTATGAAATTCTAAAACTAAAAAGCATTCGACTAATGTATATCACAATGAATGCGGAAACACAGTAGCAATGCGATGTTACAAATTTCTTTAAATTAAAAATTAATAAACTATTTCATTTCAACACGTTTTTATAAAAAAACACTTCGTCGCCACGGTCACGTTTGTTACTAAATGAATGATAAAGTCAATGTAAATTGTAGGCCTTTCTGTTTGGGGAACATGTGAAACTTTCTTTTATTTTTGTGTTTTGTCTTTGTAAGCTTTCAGAAAACACGAAATCACTAAAGACTAAGCATGTGTAAACAATGTTATCGTTTAATATTTTTATTGTCTTTAAAGTTAAAGAAGAAGTTTTTTAAATATTTAAGTATCGATTGAACGTGAACTCATACTACAGTGGTTATCTTATTTATGACCTTATATTATTCTTTTTATAGTTTATAATTTGCGTCGTATTATCATCACCAATGCCTAGATTTAACCATCTTCAAGGTTTTACCGACCATAGCAAGTAACAGAAATGACATTCTTAACTTTTGATTTATACAATGTTTCGCCTAAGACAGACTCGCTAGATGTTGTTAAACTGCTTGTGACATTTCCTGTTTTTTCTTTTCTTTTTTATAAGCCTACGCATTTTAAGACTTCGAACTTCTAAGAAAATAAACCTCCAAGAAAATAAAAGCTTTCGGTATTTTGAATCGTATTTAAAAGAAATGAGTTTGAGATTGTTTTTCTTTTTACACCATCTGTTGATAACTCTACGTTTGCTTGTGAGAAATGCGAGTTTATAAGATATATAAATTATAAACGAGTATATTAGGCTACCTGGAAAAATAATTGCAAATTGTTCTCTCCGCAAAGAAACACGGCATGTTTTAAGACTGTTCATAATATTATACATTTCAAACCTAGCTCTCTGTTTTCGTGAGCAGAATCATTTCTAAAACAACTCGAAATGTGACAGCAGTTAACATTTCCTACTTGTGGCAAATAATATGTAATGTATAATTGAAATATGCTAGTACTCAAATTATGCATGAAAATGAGTTTTAAGTTTGTTTTTAAGCTTGAGACATTAGATTTTTGCCAAGATTTTTAACGATTTTTCATAATATTTTCCTAAATTTTTAGATGTGTCTCATATTTTTCATTGCAAATTCGTATTTATGGTATTATTAGAAACTTACCATAGGTCTATAACTAAACCTTCAATTAAACCTTTCCTTCCAGTCCTTAATGGGATAAATCGAACATTATTTCAACCAAATGTGTACGTACGAGGACGGTCCCAAAACTGGGTGGCGCCAGTAGTTTGAAAAAATTATTTTGGTAAAAAGTGGCAACCTTATAAAATGTACGTTTTATGTTTCAAGACGCCACGTTGTTTAATAATTTTATTTGAGCCATCAAAACCAACGAATATCAAAGTCAAGCTAGATTCTACTCCGTTTACGACTGTAAAATATTGGGTAGAAGAGTTTAAACGAGGCCGTACGCCAAATGCCAAATGCGAGTTTTGACGAAAGATTTGCATCTTCATGCATACAAAGTTCAATTGACTTAGGAACTGAAGCCAGCTGACCATGGACAGCGAAGGGAGTTCGTTAATTTGGTATTGGAGGGACAACATGAAAATGATGATTTTGCCCATTTCCATCTTGATGGCTTCGTCAATAGGCAGAATTGTCGCATTTGGGGTGAGGAAAATCCTCGAGTGATTCACGAGAAGCAAATGCATCCTCAACGTGTCACTGTGTGGTATGGATTTTGGGCTGGAATCATTGGACCTTTTTTATGAAAATGAGGCATGTCAAGCGCAAACAGTCAATGGTGTTCGGTATCGTGAAATGATAACCAGTTTTTTCGTGTCTAGAACTAAAGAAATGAATGTGGAGGGCATGGGGTTTCAACAAATCGGCACCACATGTCATACAGCCAGAGAAACAATTCAATTGCTGCTTCATTCATTTCCCTGTCGTGATATTTCGCGTTTTGAAGACCAGAATTGGCCGCCTAGATCGTGCGATTTAACACCATTTTCCTTTGGGGTTTTTGAGGTCGATTGCTTACGCGAATAAGCCGACGATGACTCAAGTCTTAAAAGAGGATTTTGGACGCTGCATTAATGATTTACGCAAAACGGCCATTGAAAATTTCATTAAAAGATCGCGTTTGTGCCAGCAAAGCCACGGCGGCCATCTGCCCGATGTGTTGTTCCATACATAACCTCATTCTGTCTACTTTACGATATAATAAAGTTTCACGATTTTTTTTTTAGATATCTGTATTTTATTTAAAATTTAAATCTTGCGTTTTTGTTGTTACATCCTTTAAAACATTTAGCGGCGATAACTCCCATATGATTTTCGGTCATATCTTTTGGATTAAACTTGGGACTGTGATCGTATGGATTAAGTTATGTCAACCTATTTTGCGTCATGTCAACCTATCACAATAGCAGCTCCACTGACACAATTTCTCCTCCAACAAAACGGTCAACTAATTTTTATTAAAATACCGTTACCAAATCAGTTAAGTGTCAATCATTTGGAAAGAAATTTAACTGTGTTACTCTGGCCACAAAGCGGTCACAACATATTAGCAGCCAAAATAAATTAATGCAAGCATAACATGAGCATTTCATTAACATAAATTAATAACAAATTCGTTTCGCAAATGCAAAAAAAAAAGGCAGACAACCGACTCAACCCCATAACTAATGAATTGTCAATGAGCAAAATAACTAAGAGGAGAAAGAAAGGCTCACAATGTGACGGCAAGCAACACTCAGCTCATATGAGGTTATCTAATAATCGATGTATTTCCATAGTTAATATGCAAGTATATTCTAATTAGTGGTAACATCTAAGTGAATGTTAACGATGTGAATTAGATAATATTCAGCAACAATATTTAACCTCATCAAAAAAAAAAGGCGGTAACTTTGAAAAAAACTATAATTTTTCTTAAGACGAAGCGGCTTAACTGGAGTGATGCCCCGGCCAAAGTAGCCGACACATGGTGTACTGGAAAATAACTCTTAATTTCTAAACAATTGTAGCGAATCTAAGTACTATAATTTTTTTTAATGTACGCATATGTATGTACACTTATTCATATCATGAAAACAATAGCATGTCAAAATTATAATTGCTAACAAAAAGAGTACATAAGTTTAGTGATTTTTTAGGATTTTCTTAATAAATCTTCAAAACAATAAATGTTGACAAACTGTCACATCATATTAAAAGCCAGTCAGTTTTTATGCTGTCAAAATGCTACTGCTAGCGCTGCTGTTATTGCCTCTGTTAGTTTGACTTTTTGTTGTTTTTACTAAGTTAAGAGTTTTAACCAACCAACAAAAGTGACAAACATAGAAGACTGATTACGCACGCTTTCACTTGTGACAATCAGTTTTTAATAACACAACAGCAGCAACAGCGGCAACAAACAACAACAGTGGCCCATAAAGAAAACGCCTGCAAGTAAACGATGCTAATGAAAATTTGCACTGACTTTAAACAACGCAAACAACAGACAAAACATTAATTTTATAGCAACGTCTGGCATTTTTACATTTTTTTTTTTTTTACATCTGTCCATTCATTTGTTTGTTTGCTGAACTTTGTGTTTGGTCATGTAGTCATGAACATAAGTGAAAATTAAATATGTGACGCGACTCTTGTTCACCTTTCTTTAAGTGCTTCCCGAAAAAAAGCGTCAGGCAAATAATAAATGATGGATATGGTTGATGGAGAGGAAGTGAGAAACAGAGTTACAAGACAGCGAGCTGATGTACTACTACAGGAGCTTAAAATTTTGCATTGTACTTTTCTGAAAACCCGCTTTCGAGGTTATTCAAGAAATCTTATTATAGGAAAGATTGACTTTCAGTTATACTTCCTACAAAATTCGGGGAATATTCGACAACATTCAATATACACAATATTCAATATTTAAGAAATATGTTTTTTTTTTTTATGCCAGACCGGCAGTTTTAAAACCACTAACTGGATAAATAGAAGATAAAAATAATGTCAGGTGGGACAAGTGGCACAGAAGCAAGAAACATTCTTCAAAATTGTCACAACGTAACTGACTTGCCATATTTGTCTTTGTAACCCACTACTATCAGTTTTCATTCTATATAGGAAAATTTAGTTCCCATAACATTCTATATATAAAGGGTGGCGCATAAGTAACGCTAACGGCAACTATATTAAATGCGTTCTTGTGCATCATTTGGTTTTAACTCGTGAACCAATTGCATCTTATATGGGAAAAGATGTAACATATGTAAAATTCTTTGCAAAGACCGCCTAGACATCTCTCGAACTCCTGAGAACGTCGCCTGGAGAAAGTTCCGGTGTTTTCCTCAATACTTGCTTGCATTCGAGCAATGGTCACTTCATTTCGAACTGCACGAGGTCTTCCAGCACGCGGAAGATCACAGACAGCCTTTTGTTGCCCAAAACGCTGAACCAATCGGTAAATTGTTGGAGCGCTAGAAGCATTTCGAACATGGAAGAAATTTCGATATGATCTGAATAATTGAATGCTGACTTTCAAAGTAAAATTGAACAACTTTGGTTGTTTGTTCCCTGCTGAGCCTTTCCATCATAAATTTCCCAAGTATTATTTAGTTAATTCTTTAAAGAGACGAAAAAGAAGACTTAATCAAAAAATTTATCCACTTATCACATCTTGGTGTTGCTTATGCGCCACGCTATATAAAAGTTGTGCTTGCAGAGACGTTTCTATGATTTTCTGGATTTGGTTCTAGATCATTTTTCTATTAGCAATTATTTTATATTTCTAATAAAATATGAGAATGAGAGCTATTTTTATATTCGCTAAAATATCATCTTCAGCGTCCTTAGCTGTTTGGGTTTTGTCGAACATCAACGCTGCTTTAAGGGTTTATAACTTCACAATGCAATTGAGAGGTTTTGCCTACCAGTAATTGAATTCAATTTTCTAGATATAAAAATGTGTCAGCAGACACACTTCTCTAAAGAAATCTGTCTTCTACGTTCCTGCATATGAAATTTGTATTCTAGAAATTTTTTTGCTAAAAACTTATTTATATATGACATGATTATCCCAAGACATTTTTCTCCTCAGACATTTTCTACGCAAATGTTCCCAGAATTTGTTTTACACATGAGAAATATATTACCAAAACTTCACCGTATTGGAAAAATGCCTTCCAACCAACCTTTCTACACATAAATGTCTTCCCGAACCGCCCCTTCCTGAAAAAAATGATATATGTATATATATATTTTTCACAGACAAATTTAAATTATCTTTCCACATACTTTTCCATATATTAGATGAATTTTCCATACGAAATATGTCTTAAAAACTTTATTCTTGCCAGGCACTTTTCTATAATGAAATATATGTATATCCTCCCAACGCTATTCTACTAACACAATCTGTCATCCGAACACTTCTACACTTCTACATTCGAAGTGTTTCTTCGAGACACTTTTCTATAGAAGAGATTTGTCTTCCACACAAATGTATACAAGAGGAAATGTTTCTTCTAAACATTATCTTTATGGACATTTTTCTATACATAAAAACACTGTTCTCTAATAGTTTTCCGTATGAAATTTTTTGTGTAACGAAAAGAGACTTCCAGGAATTGTTTTATAACGTCTTTCAGATTTTTTTGCATTTACGAAGACATTCATTTATAAGAAATATGCGTTTCATATACTTTTTTAAATAAAAAATTTGTCTTTCAGACATTTTTTTTTTGTTTGGTGTGAGAAACGCATTCTCAGACGTTTATATGTGACAAAAATGTCTTCCCAAAAACATTTCAATATGCGAAAAGCGCCTTTCCACTCTCCCAAATACTTTCATATCTTTGAAAAATGTCTTGCCATATTTTTCGGTATATCGAAAGTGTCTCCGCAGATATTTTCAATGCATGGAAGCTGACCTCTACACTTTTTTGTATTATAACTTTTTCTAGATGCACTTCTACGAGGGCGGTCACAAAGCTAGCCGTAATTTGAATAACATTTTTTTTATGAAAAATATAAATCCAGTATTAAAGTTGAGCTATATTCTACTCTGGGGGAGTCTCCTCCTTCGTTTACGACTGTAAAATATTGAGTAATAGTTTTTAAGCGAGCTGTCAAAATGAAGATCGTAGTGATCGACTAATTGAGGTGCCCACGCCAGATACGGTTAAGAAATTTCAAAAAATTATATTAGATGATCGTCGGCTGTAGGTGCGTGAGCTACCTGAAATTATACACATTTCAAAAATTGTCATTTATAGTGTATCGACCGAAAATTGGAAGATAAGAAAGCTGTGCAAGACGGGTGCCGCGCTTGCTTTCAATAGAGTAAAAACAGCGTTGGTAAGATGTTTCAGTAAATTGTTTGGCGATGTTCCACAGCAATAAAGCTGCATTTTTACGTAGATTTATAGCCATGGATGAGACATGGGTCCACCACTTCACTTTTGAGATAAAGGAACAGTCAAAGCTGCGAACTGGAATGAGAGAATCGTGTCCAGAGAAGGCGAAGACGGTTCCATCTGTAGGCAAGGACATGACGTCAGTTTTGTGGGATGTGCATAGATTTATTTTTATTGATTATCTTCAGAAAGGAAATACCATCAACGACGAATATTATGCTAATTTATTTGCAACGTTTAAGTGATGAAATTATGGAAAAAAGTCCTTTTTGGCGGTGGTCGAAATTAATGAATTACCTTATTCGCCAGATTTAGTTCCCTTGGGAGTATTTTCTGTTTCCAAACGGTTGATGGCTATTTTTGAGGAATTTAATAGTTCTTGCTAAACAGGGTATAGAAACTATTGAATATCGCTGGAAAAAGTATATCAATTATGTTAAAAATTGTTCCCCATTGTTCTTTGTTAGCCCGACTAGTTTTAGGACCGTCTTCGCATATGTCGAAATAGAGTTTCCAGACACGTTTTTAATACATACAAAATTACTTCCCGGAAGCATTTGTGAAACATTCTATGTATGAGAAGCGTGTTCTCACTCACTTCCTTGTCTTCTCAGATACTATACATATAGTGTGACTTTCCAGTTACTTATAAAACAACTGTCTATATACAGGGTGGCCCAAAATGACCGAAGTGGTGTGAATTGCTTATAACTTTTTATTTAAGGCATATTTTTTAATTTTTTTTTTTAAATACAGTAAATTTATGGGGAATATTTTTAGATTGGTTATTAAAAATATCCCGCAAATGGTGGCAATTTTCTGCTTCGCACAAATGTGCTCTTCCCAACACATTTTCCATGACCTTTCGCAAAATATCCGGTGTTATGTTGTTAATTTCGTCTCGAATATTGGATTTTAATTCGTCAATAGTCCTGGGCTTATTAACATAAACTTTTCCTTTTAAATAACCCCAAAGGAAAAAGTCTGGAGCGGTTAAATCCGGGGAACGCGGAGGCCAATTAAAATTGCTTGTACGCGAAATTATTCTTTCACCAAATATGTCGCGTAAAAGAGCCATTGTCGCCCTCGCAGTGTGTGCTGTGGCTTCATCCTGTTGGAACCATATTTGCGGATGGCTTTCCACGGCTGACCTTACAAAATTTTCCAACATGGCCCGATATCGATCAGCATTGATGGAAATGGCAACACCTCGTTCATTTTCAAAAAAATATGGGCCAATGATCCTTTCTGAAGAAACATCGCACCAAACAGTACACTTAACTGGGTGTAATTGTGGTTGATGAAGTACTCTCGGGTTTTCCGTAGCCCATATCCTACAGTTTTGCTTGTTAACGAACCCATTTAATTGGAAATAAGCTTCGTCACTCATAACTAAGTTATGAATAAAATTAGGATTCTCTTGTGCTTTTTGCTGGAAATAAATTGCATAGTCAAGTCGTTGCTGGTAATCTGTCGGTTTCAATTCTTGGACAATTTGAATTTTGTATGGAAACATTCTTATGCTATGCAAAATTCGCTGCAGCGACCCTCTTGAGATGCCAAGTTGTGTCGAACGTCTCCTGGTTGATGTTTGTGGATCCTCCTGAATACTCTCCTGTACCACTTGAATATTGTCATCCGTGTGCACCGTTCGTCGTCTGCCAACACCAGGAAGGTTCCTTACTGCTCCTTTTTCCCGAAAATTTGCAACAAGACGGTTTATTGTTGACTGAGAGGGTGCAACCCGTACATTAAATTGACGACGGTATGCACGCTGAGTCAACACAATGAACCGTTGATTTACAAAGTAAATTTCAGCGATTTGGGCACGTTGTTCAGTTGTGTATTGCTCCATTATAAATTCTCCAAGTCTTCTTTACAAGATACTAAAAAGAAAAGAAAAAAAATTATAATAAAAAAGTTATAAGGAATTTACACCACTTCGTTCATTCTGGGCCACCCTGTATATGAAAGTTTTTTCCTAGATCTTTACCAATACCTTTTTATACGTTACAGATGTTTTCTACAATTGGCTTTCCAGAATCTTCTCTACGTAGGAAATTACATTTCTATATTTGAGGGGATTGGAGTAGAGCAATTGGGTAGACTTGCTGTTGTATAAAAAAAGTATCTTTCAGAACACTTTGCAAAGTATTAAAGTGTCCTCCATCACATTTATGTATAACTTTCAAGTAGTCTTTTTCATGTAATTATTTTTATGGCTTTGATTTCCATATTTTCTTTTTGTTAAACAAATATAAATCGAAGGCATTAGTCATATATGTGGTATTAACTTGAAAACTGTGTTGAAACATCCACAATATCGCTGAAAAAATCATTCAAATGCTTTCTCGAAACAAAATTTTCTTTAATAGGTAATTTATTACAATATTGAGTGATATTTCTTGGCCCGATGCCAAACAAACATTGCATATGCAATCGGAGAAGACTTTCTCCATGACAAACAAAAAGCCTCAGTCATCAGTCACTCACTCTCAGGCCAGACAAAAGAAATCACAGTAAATATAATAAAACTTATAGTTAACTTAACAATTTGTTAAGTTTAGGAAAGCATTAATGGATAATGTCAACGGCTTTCAAGAAGTTGCGGTTACCTCGCTACCCAATTCGTCATCAATGGACAACAGCGTTATAAAAGTCCAAGCACGTTTTTTGTTTTTATTTATGCAAATTTGTCTTTGTAATTTTCTCATTGGCGTAACGAAGAAGAGTTACAGGTTTTACTGTGAAAAGAAATGAAGGGTTTGTTTATTGACATTTTCTTAAGAAAATATTAGCATTTTTCAAAAAATAAACTCAGACTTCGTATGGGTTTATAGTGGTTTATTGCGAACTAACTGAACTGAATGCTTAATAGCCATCAAATTGACGAATTGTATTTTTACACCAAAGAGATCACAAAAAAATGTTTGTTTTAAAGAAGAAGAATTCTTATAGAATTTGGACTGAATTAGTTGGAATGGAAGGGGTTAAGTAATATGAAAAAAAATTGTCAGAAATCAGAGCGCAAGCAAACATACTAAATAAACATTTTAAGCCGTGAAGGAATTAGTAAATTGTCAAATCTCGACGAATTGGCAGAATGCTGTTTAAAAAACTAATTAAATTTTTTAATTTTCTTGAAGCCGCACAAGAAAATACGAAATTGGCACAAATTTATGTGTATATAATAGTGCTTTAGAAAACCCATTATTAAGGTAAAGTTCTGGATTAAGTTTCCTAAAGGATCAAGCAAAATCGACGAAAAATTTCGACATTGTATATATATTGGGCTATATGAGATATATGCAGATAATGACGACGTTAAGGGTATCAAAATGTTCCTGTTATCGGAACCAAGGTAATTTTGAGCGAGTGCATAAAATTATGCCTATATGGAAAGCCTTCGACAAGGCCATAGATATTCGGAGTAGAAGAGGGCATATTGACTCCACTGTTTGGAACATGTTATTGGATCCATAAAACATATTTAATGTGACCAATTGGCGCGAGAAACCGAAGTGATGAGAATTCTTCGACGGGTAAAAGATTGATCATCTGTTGTGCCTTCGGCAGTTCATCGGAACCAGCTGCTTTATTGTTCTGAAGCCATAATATTGCTATTTTGACATCATTTCGTCTCGGTGATTGGCAGTTTATGTCATCATTGATAGATGGAGCGACTTCATCTTTTTGCTGTCTTCTGGAAATATCAAATATATAAAAGTTACCTCTTCACATTTGTAACACCATATCAGTATCCTTGGCAAGATTTTCATCATTATTCTTAGATGAAGTGAACTGCGTTTTTTAATCTTTTCTTTTCACGCATTTCAATTGCCTTTCACTATCTTTTCTCATCATCATTTTCCTCAGACACTATACAGACTTGTCTGAACGCACAGTGAATTATCAATCCTTGCCAAAAATTTCAGGGTTAGGAGTTGGATCCTACTAGTCCAGGCCCTGTTCTTGAATTGGTCATAACTATCTCACTTTGCTCAGTACGTGTACACGTGTTAGCTGACTTGGGTTGCAGTATCGTTTCTATTTTGACGTTATGGATCACATGTATCTCCATAACACGGAAAACAAGCCATCCTTTGTTTTCACCATGAGATAATCATATTATCTTATGTTTGCGATCGAATCTAGTTCCTCTTATTGGTATGTTAGACCGCTACCAAGTCATCCAACATCTAAATTCATGTCTTCCTGCAAGGCAGATGTAGTAGATATAACAGTTCTTATATAACGTATGCCTCTGTCCTGCCCATGTAGGGTTTATGTTTGTCGTTTGTATATCCCCATGGGAAAGATATATCTCTTCCGTAAATAATAGGAACGGTCCAGGTGCAAATTCTTAAATCAAGGTCCTTATAGCATAAGAGCGGTTCCTCCTAATTCCCTTCTCTGGTGTCATTACAGTTGACCTAACGAACAGGAGGTTGCCTTAACTATATAAATTGTTAAACGTGAATTACAAGAGCGGTCCAGAAACTAGCCGACCTAACAAATAAGACACAAAAAAGTTGGGAAAATTTTTCTTTAATTTTCAACATAAACTTCTTTTAGCTCGATGCACTGAGGATATTCAATAGACTCTATACGCTGTTTGTAGTAAAAGTTGTCAAAATCCTTAAAATATCCATCAACCCCAGACGCCACATCTTCATTGTTGGCAGATCTTTTACCACTGAGCTATTTTGTTAATTTTGGAAATAGAAAATAGTCCGGGGGATCTAAATCTTAAAAATGAAATGCGTGATGAATCAGTTCAAACTTTAATTCATTAATTTTGGTCGTAGCAATAGTGAATGTGTGAACTGGAGCATTGTCTCGTAAGAACAAAACTTTCTTTTTGCCAAATGCAGCCTTTTTCCCATAATTTCATCATTTAAAAGCTGCTGTAAATATTCGTTATTGAAGGCTCTTCCTTTCTGAAGATAATCAATAAAAATAATCCCATGTGCATACAACAAAGCAGGCGCTTTGAGCTTGTCTGCAGATGGAACCGTTTCCGCCTTCTTTGGATATGATTCTCCCATTCCAGCCCATTTCTTTGACTATTCCTTTATCTCAGGTGAGGAGTGGCGGACCCATGCCTCACGAATGGTTATAAATAGATGCGAAAATTTGGTTTTATTGCGGTGAAACATCACCAAACACTCTACTGAAACATTTCCACGACGCTGTTTCTGCTGTATTGGAAGTAAGCGCGGCACCCATCTTGCGCACAGCTTTCCTATTTTCAAATCTTCGGTCCATGTATGATATATATAACTTTTTGAAATGCCTGTCATTTCAGTTAGCTCACGCACCTTCAACTGAAGATCATCCAATACCATTTTGTGGATTTTCCTAACCGTGTCTGGCGTGGACACCCCAATTTTGTCGACCAATACGGTGTTCGTCTTGACAGCTGGTACGGCCTCGTTTAATCTCTGCTACCCAATATTTTACAGTCGTAAACGAAGGAGCAGACTTCTAACTCCTTCTAGGATCTAGCTTGGCTTTTATATTGGTTGGACTGAGACCTTTCAAATGAAAATATTGAATTGCATAACGGTGACCAACTTTTTCATGTTTACAAATTCGTCGAGATCGTTTACTTTTGATGGCTGAAATAAAAATACTAAACAACATCATGGCGCCTTGAAACTTAAAACATGTATTTTATAAGGTTACCACTTTTCCCCAAAATAATTTTTGCCAAACTACTGAAAGCATCTTTATGTCAAGTCTGCTAGTTTTGTGACCGCCCACTGTACAGCAGTACGTCGCACTGCATGCATTTTATGAGATGGCCGTTGTCGTCAACCGGTAGTACTCTTCGTTGATGGTGATAGCAATGATATTATCGGTTTTCGATGTAGTACGAAATGAATAGGTCCACTATCTACACCAAACAGAAACTTTCCGTGGACGCATTGTCACTTAGTGGACTTCGTGTGGACTGACATTGCCCGAAATTCGTCATCAGCTCCAATTTCATGAGGTTCGTATAATGTCGGCTTTCAATCCCTCTGTCGTAGTCGGTTTATCTATAAGGACTTTGGAATTTATTGAGACTCAAAGAAAAAAACCTAGAGGTTTGATATCAAAGGAAAAGCCTTGGGTCTACATAAACTAGGCTGTCAAGTCACCGACCAAAAAGCGTACAGTTAACTGCCCAACGAATTGTTATTGCAATATTGACTGTGGTTTCACAGACTATGTGTGCAAGTAACACCGTCTTGTTGGGACCAAAAGCTATCGAGATCACGGTTTCAGTGGAGCTAAGTTGTATGCGATGAAATGTCAAAAGAAAAAGAATGTAATGACAGTTTTAGAGTTTGATCTGTCACAAAATCGCATTGTATAACTAAATTTATAAAGTATTTAAATATGTTGTACCAGGCTTTGTTATAATTAGAGCTTTTATTTCAATTAAAAAATTGCTACTTGCAACAATTATGTTTTTTTTTTCTTTTTAAAACTATGATATCTGGAAAAGTAGAGGCAGTCTGCAGGAGATTCCAGTTCTGAAATCACAAAAACTGATTGCTTAAAAATTCGGCTTCAAATTACTGGCAAAAAATTAGTGTTGGTCTGACAACCAAAGTCAGCCATTGTTGTTCCGTTCATATGAGGAATTAAAAAAAAAGTTAAAACAAATATTTATCTAAGAAATCTTTAAAATTATCTTTTTTTAACTTGAAGCTTCTATGAAAATATTTAAAAGAAATCGAAATTTAATTTGGAAAAATTTTCGATTTTTGTAAAAAATTTTGTTTTCATATCTAAACTAATTGGTGAGCTACTATTTTACTAATTTGTGTAACTTTTATAATTTTTTTATTATCATATCTTACTATTTGTATTTCCCAGTCAACTTGTGAGTCATTTCAACCATTTGCAACTTGTTAATAAATCTATCTTCGCATCAAGATCTTATCCATAATGATAGAAAAAATAATAGAAACAGATTAGAAGATATTAAAACTAAACATAAATCTTAAACAATCCAGCAACTATGAGGCTGTAATCCATCTACAATAACTTGCGGTAGTAGATCTTTGTCTCTCGTGAACCCCTGCCTCATATCCTCCCCCCAGTAGTAAAGCATTTAGCCAAACAACCATCCAGCCATTCAAGCGTCCATTTACCGTGCCGAGCTACCAACTGAAATACAGCGGCATCCAGCCGCCCGTCCGTCTTTCTGCATCGTCATGCGATAAGACGGCTGCTGCTGTTGCTGATGGTGACGGTGGCGTTGGCGATATGTTATTTTGTTACTATTTTCAACATCGTCGTATTTGTCTTATCGTTAACAATGTTTTGCAGAAAGAAAAAAATCTATTTGTTTTTCACAACTCAGTTAACACTGATTAAATAGACTTTCACTCCTATTCGATATTCGATTCTTAACAACACGCAGTAAAGCACTCTTTAAGGCAAAACGTGAAAAGGAATTGTTGGAAAAGAAAATCGCAACAGATAATTATGATGTTTAACAAATGCATATACTCGTATCAAATAAGATAAAACAAAATATCTTTGGATAAGTTGGGATGTACAGTATTATTTCGCCTTCTTTTAACACCTATGCCGTAGGAAAAGTTGTTAATGATTTGAGAATTTAAGTTCTTTCTCAAGATTCTTAGTTTTTGCAGCTAGCATTTCTACGTCTTGGTTGTTGGTTTGTTGGTTGTTCATTTATTTAAATTGCTTTTTGAAAATCCATTAAAATATGGTTAGTTTGACTAACAAACTGATATAATGAAGAACCAGTAAAGCCATAGTTTCATCTAAAGACGTTTTCCTGTTATTGACTTTGAACGAGGCACAGTGTTAGGAGAACAATAATTGATAGCTATAAAAATAGTTAACAATATTCTGTGCACGAAGTGCTGCAGCTGTTTCCTATGAGGTTGTTAAACGGGATAATCCTCTACAATTTATTTATTGTTCTTCAAAACAGATGCTTTTACTATCGCGTCGAAATTTAACTGTCCACACTTTTTTGAAACATGAAAGAGGGTACTCAGTTAAGTTGTTTATTCTTTTTCTTTGAACTAACTAATTAGAAAAATTGTATTAGGTTTTGTAGAAAGATTGTAAAAAAACTTGTATTTCAAAATGATTCTCTTTTAGTAAGATAACGGCTGTTTGATCAACAGGTCCTAATTTTTAGTTTTCTCAAAGATTATGGAAAGTTTTTTTTTGGTTATGGCGGAGCACAAATGAAAATTCCCAAACAAATTAATATCCAGAAACTCCACTTTCTGCTGGCCCCCAAGGTCACTTGACCTGACTGCTCCAGATTTTTTTATGGAGTTATGTTAAGCAAGAGGTCTGTAATACTAAACCAAGGAATTTGACTGAGTTGATTTCCAGTCCATTTAAACATTGATTGAATCGATCCTGACTTCAACCCTTCAGGCATCAATGAATAATTATTGTAGTGTATCAAACACTACTGGTTTAATTAAGGAATTGTGAAAAAAACCTGAAAGTTAGCAAGTTTGCCTACTGTGCCGATTTTGCCCAATTTCTTCTAGCGATGAGCTCAGTCTCTGTATGGACATGTTTTTGCCTACTGCACCGATTTTTCCCAATTTCTCTGTGCGATGAGCTTAGTCTTTGTATGGGCAAGTTTTTGCCTATTGCGCCGATTTTGCCCAATTTCTCTTAGCGATGAGTTTAGTCTCTATATATGGGCAAGTTTTTGCCTACTGCGCCCATTTTGCTAAATTTCTGTAACTTTGCCAGCCTTTGACATTCTTCTGCAAAATTGCGGCCTCCTAGCTCAAGTATTGGGGCATCTTTCGCGGATTCAGTAACTACATAGGCGAGGGCACGGAGAACGTACAGGGTGAGTGAAGAACGTTGCTGCTAAGGTGTTACTTAAATATCTTGAAAATGTTTTCCTTTTCAGAACTACGCAGAACAAAAATCATCTTAAACTCTGCGTAGTTTCAACAAGGAAAGGTGCCTAACATGAAACATGGCTAAGCCTGATCTCATTAAAATTTCACATTTCGGTGTCACGCTGAAGGAAATCTTAATCGTATTGCAACTAATTTCTTTTTTCTTTTGCGGTTATTGCAAACAGGAAGTTTGCAAAAAAAAAAAAAAAAAAAAAATTAAGAAAGAAAGAAAATGGGACGAAAATTGGGTCTGTTTATATAACAATAGTTGTTAAAAATGGATTGGCAAATTTGGTAATAATATTTCAAACTTTATCTCCAAATTTGTGTTTCTTTTCATATGTATATATAGTTAAAATATCTTGAATGTGCGAAGAAGTTTACGTAAATAAAATGATCCAAATGTAGAAACAATTGTATGTTCCAAACAAGAATTTCCTGTTCATTGATATTAGCCGTCTCCGTCACGCTGATTTCGCCGATTAATTCCTTATCTACAGTTGAGATGACTGCTGTAATGTAAGTTATGAATTTTAGTCTTTTACTCTTTTTTTCAATAACACAGCGAAGGTTTTGTAGGGATATAAGGAAGTGTCCTTTTCGATTACTTCTCGGTCGCCTTCTTTCATGTCTTCCATTAAATTAAAAAATTCACATTTTTCTTTCTGGAACATTTTCATGTATTTGAACAGCACCAATCGAGTTGTAAACAAAAAAATCCTGTAACGGTAGTAAAAAAATTTAATAGTTTTCTACTCACTCCATTGGCGTCGACGATTTTTCTTCCACACACGTTCATGACTTTGTTTGTATAAAGAAAATGGTGCTCAGAGTAAATAATTATTGAGTGCGATCTTCTTAGGTGGTGACTGATTTGTGACAGGTCGTTCCACGACGGTTAGCACCCGCGATTACCGACACAACTGTTAAATCTTCGCTCGAGTGATGGTTACATCGATGTGGCGAACACTTCAAGTAGTCGTATATTCGACAAGTCTAATAATTGATTATCAAACTAATGTTCGGAATCATCGTTAAAACGTAGGTCCAGTTCAGCGAGTTTAAAAGTAGAATTCATGTAATCTCAATTAATATGAGAAGCGGTTTCTGAACTTCAGTTGTTTTTAAGCCGCTCATGGATCTCCATTAACGAGCTTTCTAAAGTCTAATAGGAAATGATCGCAAACTGCATTGTAAATATATAAAACTCAAACACACTAAAGATATAAATATATAGAAATATTTTCCTATTCCCAGCACAATTTGAGTGTTCATCGCAGTAACCAGTTTTCAAGTTGTACCTATGAGAACTTTAAACTTTTCCTTATTCCTTATGAATTTATTAAAAGGAAAATGTTGACAAGTAAAATGATGGCAAATTTGCAAAGTGGAAAACAATTAGCCCCGGTTGCTAAAATGTTAAACATGTTTGCTTCGAGCAAATTTACTCGTTTCTGTGATATGTATCCCTTATCCTTTGTAGGACCTTTGGTCTTTTCTTCTCTCTTTCTCTCTCTCTCTCTCTTCTATCTGTCTCACTCTCTCTCTCTCTCTCTTCCCTTCCACTTTACAACTTGTCTATTTTCTTCCATTTTGGAAAATATTTTACTTCTCATTTCTTTTGTCTTCAAATTAGCACCTCAAATCAAGTGTTACAATTAGGGTCCCGGTCACGCCCTTTATTCTGGATTAACTCTTGTAGTACAAATTCACAAACATTTCTATCGACTGTGCCTTGACAGTTATTGTCATATTTCTCTTCAGCTTTTTTCCCCCGTTCCAAAAATATGCGTCATGTGGTTGGTAATTTCTTGTTCACAGTATTCGCATTCGGTTTACATGATTTTGTTCTACCATAACGATTTTGCGTCTTCTTCATCTGCCTGCTTGCCAAAGTTGTTCACAATCTTTGTTTGCCAAAGATGATGAATGATTGCAGTTTAGCATAAAAGTTAAGAGGAAACCTCATAATGAAACCTTTTTAGCTTTACTGTCTCCTTGTCCCTCTCTCTCCCGGTATTGGTCTCCACCTATCGTCTCCTTTGCAAATCAACTTCAAAAGTTTAAAACCGCAAATAACAAACTGTACAGAAGAGTAAGAAGAATATCATTGAATAATGTAAAATGTTTAAATGCATTAATGAAGACAAAGTTAACCTCAGCCGGCGTAATGGGAATTATATAAGTTGATGAGATGAGTCATTACTGTGAGCGGGAAGGAGTTTTGTGCCATTGATTTCTTTTTGTGTGTTTGGTGTAAGATTGATGGCCATGTTTTCAAACCTGTTAGGGGGGACTGCTATAAGGTTTCTCTGAATTGGGATACATTCCATAGTTAGAACTTTTAGTTGAGGATATACGAGCGGTTTGGTTATTACATTCAGACATCACAACAGTACTTTGCAAAAGTTCACATTTGGCCAAATACAGTTATCGTAAAATAACTAAAAAAAATTGAACTGAACAAGTTGCTCGATATCCTCGTCATTTACTAACTTAGATGTCATCGATTACAAGCTGTGCGTAGAAAAGTGTTTACCGCCTCTATATCCTGCTTTATATTTCCAATTCGTTGTGCCAAGTTTTGATAGAATCAATAAACACCTGGCCCTCACCCATCCACAAAATTTTGCAACGGCAACGTAATCTCTGCATCGCTTGATCACACCGATGTCTTTAGACATATGATACCTATACTCTCCGTTAATGGTGATGTACCCACATTTCCTTCAGGGCATTTTTCTTTTGAAAACACATTTCTGATAACGTCATAAAACAGGATTCTCCGCGGCATAAAATTAGTCTCCAGTTGAGGCATTTGTAGGGGATAAAAGAGCCATATCTGTAATAACAGGTTTTTGTAACCAGTAACCTTATAATCTTTGACCGGTCCTAGCACGATGATTAGGATATACGACTATAATGCACATCTACCTATCATCATTTGTGCATCACTGTTTTTGACGAACACTTCGAGTAGATGAGCAATCGACTAATCCTTAAATTGTTGGTCCCATAGAGTGAGACTAAAAATAGGGCGTGTAAACACACTGACTGTGAAAAGCTCTCCCATATCTCATTCAACCGTGTTGACGGCTGTGATAACCTAAGGATTATATATAACAAGGCACCATTTCTGAGCAACATCATCGCATGGAATGGAAAATGAATGGTCCACCACAATCTAATGCGGAAAAGATCATGAGGGAAATCAAATGAACCCCAGAAAGGTTATTTTGTCGATTTGGTGGGATGTCAAAGGAGTAGTCTTTTTTGAGCTTCTCCCAAAAAAACTCAAACGATTAATGCGGATTACTATATCGCACTATTACATAAATTGAAGGCGGCTTTGGAAGAAAAAGGCCGAGACTCATCAATCGGGGAGAGCTCATCTTCCATCATGACAACGCCTGCCTTCTCAGTGCCTTGCGGACCAGTCAGAAACTGTCAGAGCTTGGGAGAGAAGTTTTACCTCACCCGTTGTATTCCACAGACCTCATCCCGTCCGACTATCACCTATTTTGCAGTCTGAGCAACCACTTGAAGGATTTAAATTTCCATGACGACATGAAAACGCAGTGAAAAATCGAATTGAACGCTTTTTTCACAAAAACCATGCGAGTTTTATGAGAGATTAATTATAAAGTTCCTAAAGAGGTGGGAAAACGTTATTAAAAAATTGTGAGATTATGCAATAGATTACTTGTTTTCTTGCATATGAATTTGTAAATAAATTTCTTTTAAAAACCGAACGAACTTTCCGAACCACCCGATATACATATTAGGGAAATATTTTAGTACCAAAAGATATGCTGTAGAATAAAAAGGTTTCGAACATATTGAAAAATTGATTGCTTGAGAGAAACTTCAAATTGCTGTCGCTATCAACCTTAGTAGTGCCTAAAGTTATGGTTAATATTTCGTTCTTCCATTTCTGAAAAATCTTGGCCTCGCTTATTTTTCTAATTACAGGCATTTTATAGCCAACTCCAGAAAAAAAATTACCTTTTGTCAACTCTTATAATCAAAATAGCAGAATCATTTATTTTCTTATAACTACTCAATTTTACCTTATTTAATAACCTTTCATTTTCCTGTTATTAACTAGAACAATCTCATATATTTTCAATTAATCATTTTGCATTTCACGTTTCTCAAAACCCTCAAGAAATCACCAACAAGAGTTGATCTCCATATCAATCATTAAAAAACAATTTGCACACATGTTTTGGCGATCGCAGATTTTCTGCAAGCATTTATGCCTTAAAGTGCCATTCAAATGTACAACACGAAGACGTAGTGAAGTCATTTAGTATGCAACAATGTTGCATAGTAAAAGTAGTATACGCGATGTTGTTATTGTTGTTGTTTGTTCAGGCGAAATATTGATTGATGATTATGCACTATGATGTATGGCATCAGATGTTAACACTTTGTTATTAATAATGCTTAAGTATCTCAATGTGGAGTTGCAAGTGATTGGTTAGACAATGCACAGGAAGTTTTGTTGAAAAGTTAGTCATATCACATTGCAAGTTCATAATTGAAAATTCCTGGAAACGGGTTTAAAATAGCAAAAGAAATATAAGATTAATATCGTGAAATAACTGTGAATGAAGATGATAAGTGCTGTAAATGTTTTTCGCTTAGCCTTATATAAGGTGATTTCTGAAGATTTAAGTTTTCAGGTTGGCAGCACTGGTTGGTAATGACGTCCAAACGTCATCTGTCAAAGTGAAATGTGTACAGTATATTCTGCCATTTCATCATGGAAAGACTAACAAACAAACAACGTTTGCAAATCGTTGAAATTTATTATCAAAATTCATGCTCTGTGACAAATGTGCATCGTTTGATACGACCATTTTATGATCGTCCTAATCGACCTGTTGAATTAACAATTCGTGCTTTTATCTTCAAATTTCGCATCAAATTTACTTTGGTGGACATAAAACCATCGACTCGCATGCGTAGAGTGCGTACCGAGCAACATATTGCAGCCGTAGCGACCAGTGTTAATGACGAACGTGAAATGTCAATTCGTCGCCATTCTCAGCGATTGGGCATGTGTTACTCAACAACAAGGAAAATTTTACACGTCGATTTCGGTTTGCAATCCTATAAAATTCAACTCACGCAAGAATTGAAGCCGAATATCCTACCACAACGTCTAATTTTTGGTGAATAGGCCTTACAAAAGCGAAATGAAAATCCGCTGTTTTGTCGAAAAAGTGTGTTCAGCAATGAGACTCATTTCTTGCTGAACGGATACAAGCAAAACTGTCGTATCTGGAGTGATGAACAGCCACATGCCGCACATGAATTATCGATACATCCCCAAAAACGGCAGTCTGGTGTGGTCAGTCGGTCCAGTTTTCTTCAAATACGACCGTGGCAGAAACGTTACCTTCAATGGCGAACGATATCAATATGATACGCGATTTTTTTTTTGTTCCAATTGGCTGAGTTGAACTTGGTTGACATGCTGGTTTCATCCTGATGAAACCACAAGGACGGTGCAACATGCCACACTGCTCATGAAACAATGAATATGTTGAGGGATGAATTTGGTGAGCAGCTTATCTCTCGATTTGGCCCTGTGAGTTGGTCTCCAAGATCTTGCGATTTAATGCCTCTTGATTATTTCTTGTTGGGTTATGTCAAGTCGTTAGTCTATGTGGACAAATCGAACACTATTGAAAACTCACAGAATAAGATAACACGCGTTATTCGTGGAATACAGACCGAAATGCTCGAAAAAGTGACGAAAAATTGGACCTTCCGAATGGACATTTTGAGACGGAGCCACGAACGCGGAAATTTTAATACATGACGCAAATTTGAGTGTTTTATTCGATTGTTAAAAAAACTACGATTAAAAAAATCACCCTTTACTTTAGTAGTCGTTATCTATCCGAAACTAGTGATAAATTAAAAGATTTTATTCCTGCCAATAACGTAACAAAACATGATATGAGTAAGCTACAATGACAAAATTGAAACAAGTGCAAAGGTGCCAAGTCGAAGTTCAAATTTAACCGGCACTTTTTATCATAGCCGGTCAGGCGCTGCCACATAATACCTTATACTACTTTATCCGATTAGATAAACCTGTTAAAATATTGCGTTTATGAGAGTACATCATGTTCCACGTTTATAAATTATTTAGTATTCATAAAAAATTATTGATGGTTTGAATAGTGTTGATATTATGAAAAATAACTTACTAAGCCTTCAATAGATATTTATGAACTAGGCCCTTAATGTGTATAATCAATTGAAAATACATAGTTTGGCTTTTGCATTGACATGGTTACAAAACACAACAAGCTTGGCATCGATATTTCCAATCGTACTATTGAAATTTTGAAATTTTTCTCAGTTTTGCATATATAATTTTATCGGATCACCCACCAATCCTATTCAAAATTAAACATATTGGTCCATGTCACCACTTAGCACTTATAGAAGTGCCGCACAAGGCTCGTACTGAAATTTAAATTTTTCATTCAAATTTGATTATATTTAGCATATACGAGGTGTGTTTAAAAAATAAAGCGAATTTTAATTTTTCTCAAAAAATATTTATTTATTCATAAATTCCTATTTTATCTCCTTCAAAGTAGTCCTCCTCAGATATAATACACTTGTGCCAGCGTTTTTTCCAATCCTCGAAGCAGTTCTAACATGCAACTTTTGGTATGTCCTTGAGCTCTCTCAGCGTCCTTTCATGGGTCTCTTCAATCTTGGGAACAGGGAAAAGTCGCAGGGCGGCCAAATCTGGTGAATACGGTGGCGGAGGCATGATAACTGTGCTGTTTTTGCCCAAATAATCTCTCACAAGCAAAAATGAACGAGCAGGTGCATTATCATAATGCAAAAGCCATGAATTTTTTCCACAATTCCGGGCGTTTTTTTCGTATCGCTTCACGCAAACAACGCATAACTTTAAGGTAATACTCCTTATTTACTATACGACCTTGAAGAAAGGGCTCCTGATGCACTACGCCGTGGTAATCGAAGAAAACAGTGAGCAAAACCTTGACTTTTTATCGATCTTAGCGTGCTTTTCTTGGTCTTGGCTCTGCTGGACTCTTCCATAGGGACGATTGAGCTTTGGATTCGATGTCATAACCATATACCCACGAATCGTGCAATATATACAAAACGACGACCAATAGGGACGACTATTTAAATATGTTGAAGGAGTTTTTTACTTAGAACTGCTCCGAAACTGTATCCGTTTCAACAACATTTGGTTCCACCAAAATAAAGCAACTGCACACATTGCCAGACCGATTATGGCGGAGCTCCAACGAAAATGCCAGAACAAATTAATTTTCAGAAACTTCGCTTTCCGCTGGCCCAAGGTTACCTGACCTGACTGCATCAGACTATTTTTTATGGGGTTATATCAAGCAAGAGCCGTACAAAACAAAACTATGAAATTTTACTGAATATAAGCAGTCCATTAGACAAATAATTGAGGCCATACTGACTTCAACTCATTGGGC
>JAHXMU010000013.1:244384-263902 GCA_019455685.1 Philornis downsi
AAACCACTAAATGGTAAATGTATGAATGAACAAAAATGAATTTTCATGCAATTTTTATTTGCTTGTCGGAATTAGAATAAAAACTGTTTATTTTCGATTCAGGTTCCAGAAGCTGAAACAAATCAAAAGTTTTTTTGATTATAGTTTTATTTTGGTGACGGTTGTTGGTATCAATGAAATAAAAAAGTTCATTAAAGTCTGCATTCGACCGGGCATCATGTTCCAACAATTTCCAACTTTCATATTATACTCGTATAAAAACCACTACGGAAGTTTCATTCAGATGAACTTCACATACACGTTGATGCAAAAATGTGGGGGTTGGAAAAAGAGGCGTGGATTTTTATCAAAAAATAAAAGCAAAATTACAACTTCCTAAATTCCTCCATTTAGAAATTATAAGGTAGCTAGTGATTTTTCCTAAATCGGACAATTTGCGTATGTAGCACCTTAAGACGGATTCGGAACGCAGCCGATTTTTATTACCGAAAAAATTTGTAATAATTATTAAAGTACACAGTTTGGTGATTTGTATCCTAACAATAATATTATCCAAATGGAAATGCGGCACTCATTTAAGCGAACAGTAGTATTTCTTATGACGGCTCATCAGGTAGGCTCCGTCAAGGTTACCATTTCGTGGTAAACACTTTCTTTCAAACCGACCATCGAAATCAGTTTATTGGCGTAAGCTTTAGAGCTGAAGTCTTAAATAGACTTATGTGCAGGTTAATTTATATTACCTCCACTGGAAATCAATTTGCCAAGGGAATTTTCATGATCCCGCTGCAAGACATATTGGACGTGTGGGACGTTGCTTCCTCCTAATGACAACATATTATTTGGTTATGACCAGGAAAGTTTTGGGGTTCAGGCAACAAGAAGTTGTCTAGCATCTCCACATAATGCTATGAATTTACTATACTCTATATCATATATATATATCATATATATATATCATATATCATATATACTATATCATCTTCAAAAAAGTCACTTTATACGAATGAAAATGTTTTCTGATGATGATATTTTGAAGCCGTTAGATTTTAACAGCTGCAGTTATGCTTATTGACGTGTTTATCAAGATGAAAATAGGCTTCATCCAAAAACGAAATGTTGATAAAGGTTGAAAAGTACCCAATTGCCTATTGTAGGAAGTTAAGCCTCTGAGCGGTATGCTGAGCGCTTTAATTCTTGCATCAATTGGATTTTGTAGGGCTGCATCTTTATTCTTATTTTTATTTTTCAAAATGTAGTGTAATAACGATTTATGCACATTTAAAACACTTTCGCTTCCGAATTGAGAGGTTCAGATCACCACGAACAAAATGATTAATATTCTTACATATATATTTTTTTTTTATCAATTTTTCGAATGAGAGCAATGCCAAAAGAAATTGGTTATTATGGAATCTTCTAGAGTTGCCAAATCAACGATTTTATAAAATTATTCTCTATAACAACTCAATTTCCAAAAGAATGGCCACCAATTAACATATCCTTCGCGTCCGTGCAGTAAGCTAAATAAAAATATAAACTTTTTTTGAGACATCCTTGGTATGGGTTAAATTAGATAATTTATGTCAAAGTTATTAAAAAGGGCTAATTATCCGTTAGATTTTTTCGAATTGTACCAAGCCTCATAATGCTGTACAATAGACTACAATTTAAGTAACTGCTATATGCGAATTAGGGAAAAATTAAATTTTAATAAAACCGTTAATTTGAATGGGAGTTAATGGAAGTGTTCTGGGAAATTTGAATGAATGTATGTACATTTTCATTGAATTATTACCATCATATGTATGTATAAGATAGGAACCTAGAAATTTTGATTTAAATCGATCATTTATATGGGAGGTACAACTAAGGGAGTGACTTATCGGTCGATTTTTTAAGTTCTGCCAAGCATTATAAACTATTATAATGACCAGAAAATTTAGTTATTTCAATGTTCGAATGAGGATTTACAGACGCAATATTAGGGTGTGCCTTCCTATGGGATATACCTCCAGAAAGGTTAATGATATAGCCTATTTATAAATTTTGAGAAAATAATAGAGTGCGCTTACTTTTAAGAAATCCATAAAGACTTGTGACAGTTATGGTCTCTTTCCGAAAGCCAGCCAAACAGACGGACGAACATCAGTCGACTTAAAAGTCCCAAACACGTTTTATCCCACTATTTTGTAACTTTTTTTATTGGAAGGAATTTTTTAATAAATTAAGTTTTATTAAAAAACTGAACCGAAATTTTAATCAGTCAAAACGAATTACATATATCTTCACCCAACGGCAATTTGCGTTGGTACAAAAGAGCGCTAGGTTTTTATCAATAAATACTTCGAATTGAATACTGAATTTATAACTTATTTTCTTGCGCTTAAAAACTATAGAGAAACCAATGATTTTTGCCAAATTGTCTAATTTGTATGAGAGGCATTAGAAAAGCCGTGGTTATCTGGTCAATTTTTTTTTATTTATTTTTACCAAGCATTATAATGTAAAAAAATTACAAAAATTTTAGTTACTGCTATCTTTGAATTAGGGTTTGCAAGGCGAAAATTCAATTTTGATAAATCGGCCAATTTGTATGGGATGTACTAGAAGTATCGTGGTTGCTTGGTAGATAGTTTGCCAGTAGTTTGAAAAAAAATATTTTGGTGAAATGTGGCAACCTTATAAAACATATGTTTTAAATTTCAAGGCGCCACGTTATTTAGTACTTTTTTTTTTTTTTTTTGAACCATCAAAAGTAAACGGTCCTAGTGAATTTCTAAACATGAAAGAAATTGGTCACCGTTATGTAATTCAATATTTCCATTTGAAAGGTAACAGACCAATCAATATTAAAACCGAGCTAGATTCTACTGTAGGGGAGTCTGATGTGCTGCGTTTACGACTGTAAAATACTAGCCAGCAGAGCTTAAACGAGGCCGTACGAGCTGCCAAGACGAACACCGTAATGGTTGACTAATTGAGGTGCCCAGGCCAGACACGGTTAAGGAAATTCACAAAATGGTACTGGATGATCGTCGACTGAAGGTGCGTGAGCTATGATAAGCATTTCAAAAAGTGCTATACATCGTATATTGATCGAAGATTTGAAGATGAGAGAGCTGTGAGCAAAATGGGTGCCGCGCTTGCTTTCAATAAAGCAAAAACAGTGTCGTGAAGATGTTTTATTAGAATATTTGGCGATGTATAAAGTCGAATTTTTCTGTCGCTTTATAACCATGGATGAGACATGGCTCCATATAACCATGGTCATGAGTTGTTTTATCAAGACTATGCTCCAGTTCACACATCTACTATTGCCATGGCCAAAATTAATGAATTAAAGTTCGAATTGCTTCATCACGCACCTTATTCGCCAGACTACCTTTGGACTATTTCCAGACTTAAAAAAATGGCTCGGTGGTAAAAGATTTGCCAACAACGAAGATTTTGACAGGTTTTATTATAAACAGGGCATAGAAGCCATTGAATATCGTTAAAAAAGTGCATCCAGCTAAAAGGAGATTATGTTGAAAAATAAAGAAAATTTTGGTGTCTTCTTTGTTAGGTCGGTTAGTTTAGGGACTGACCTTGTACCAAGCATTAAAAAGACAGAGAAAGAATTTAATTTCGGAAAATCGGCAAATTTGTATGGGAGATATCAAACCGGGTGTGACATTGCTGCACATTATCATTTCCAATTAAGTAATGAACCTCTGAATGCACGGGTAAAATCGATACTTTTTCTGGAAGGTCTCCGGAGGTGAATAGTTAATCGGGCGATTATTTAAAATTTTGTCAAACAATTAAAAGCAATAAAATAGTTTGCGACAGTAATCGAGTCCACCAGCAGGCACATATACTTTGATTGACTTAAAAAGTCATGAAACATACAGGGTTGCCCTTATTCGACGGACCCATCTGGCAACGCCATAACTTTTGACAGAGATGTCAGATCGCTTAATGACATACCACGTTTGAAGCGTCAGTCCAAATGGAACAATACACGCCACGCGAGCGCTCTGAAATAGTTGAAATTTACATTCAACAGAAGAAGTCAATTGTGAAAACTCAACGTGCTTTTAAAATATTAAAAAATGTGAGAAGTGCGCCTTCTAAGAACAGCATTAAGCGTTTATACGAAAAATTTTCGACTGGTGAGGCTCTTTCTAATCCGAAGAGGCCAAATAAAAGTCGACCAAGGCGATCGGCCGAGAATATCGCTGCCGTACGAGCCAGTGTTGAGAGGTCCCCAAGAACATCCCAAAAACGCCGTTCTCAGCAGTTGGGCATGGCTCGGTCCACTTTACAATGGATTATTCGCGTTGATTTGCATTTGTTCCCGTACAAAATTCAATTGACGCAAAGATTGTTGTCGATTGAAATGGGTCCAACGAGTCATCGAAATGACGAGCAATTTTGGAACAAAATTATCATGTCCGATGAAGCCCATTTCACATTGAATGGGACCGTAAATAAGCAAAATTGCCGTATTTACGCCACTGAAAATCCTCAGGAGATTCAAGAATTGCCTCTTCATGACGAAAAAGTCACAGTTTGGTGCGGCGTTAGTGCGAAAACGGTCATTGGGCTGTTTTTCTTCCAAAACGAAAATGGCCATGCTGTTACCATCAACCAGGAGCGTTATCGCGACATGATGACCAATTTTGTGATGCCAATTATTCGTCGAAAGCGTATGAGGCAGTTCTGGTTTCAACAAGACGGCGCTCCACCGCACACAAGTCGCATAACAATCGATTTTCTGAAGAATTTGTTTCCGGACCGTTTGATGTCGAAAAGTGGTGATTTGGACTGGCCACCGCGTTCGCCCGATTTGATGCCCGCTGACTTCTTCTTGTGGGGACATTTGAAGTCAAAGGTTTACGTTAACAAGCCAAGGACCGTAGAAGAGCTCAAGGACAACATTCGTGAAGAAATAGCCGCTATTCCGGCCGAAATGTTGGCGAAAACGATGGAAAATGCTGCAAAAAGGGCACAATACGCCATCAACGCCAGAGGCGGCCATTTGAGAGATATCATATTCAAAAATTGATGTAAACAAATCTACTTGGAACAAATTAAATGAATAAGATTGCCAACCGCCAAATTTTTATTTTTTTCTTTGATTTTTTTTTTTTAAAACATGGGTCCGTCGAATGTGGGCAACTCTGTATTTAATCAAACAATTCCTTGTGGGTATTACGTTTTTTGCCGTATCAAAATGTGTTAATTCCTTTGAAAGAAGGTATAAAAAGCTTGAAAAGAATCACCACCCCTGTAGCTCACATATAAAATAGGATGCGCGCATTGGTCTTTTGCGCCCCTTCTTAGCAATATTTGAAAGGGTTTGAAACGTAATTGTGGCTGATGTAGCCAATGCAGACACTGTATTGTAGTTGGATATCTTTGACTACTTAGATGGTGACATACAGCTCATGATTCATATGACGCCAATACTCCCTGGTTATAGCAATGGTTCCACATTTCATGGTGTAATTTCTCTTAAAGACACCCAAGACTGATTCATCCGCTTACTTCAGGAGAGTTAGTAAAACGTATATATCGTGTTATTTATTTATTTATTTTTTTCTTTTGTTCCTGATGTAAAAAGATTTAAATTACCTGTACGTGGTTTTGCATTTAAGCTGACGATATGAAGAAATATATTGCATCTAATCCATTTCAAACCTCTACGGCTACCTTGTTAGTTAAATACAATCAACTTCTATACAATTTGCGATCGATGTAATCACAATTAATGACTAAATATTATGGCTATTGTTGTCAACCATTCATTACAGTCTTTACTTCACAGCAATAATAATAAATTTTAATTATTTTCATTATTTATCTGCCATAATTTCAGTGATTTTGATAAATTGAACAAATCCGATGTCTACTACAATAATGCATTGGCCTTCACAACAGCTGAAAAGTATTTGGGCATCCCCGCACTTTTGGATGCCGATGATATGGCTGCCTACGAAGTACCCGATAGATTATCCATTCTGACATATTTGTCACAGTTCTATCAGGTATTTGCAGCACAAGGTAAGTTCCAGCTAATGTTACCAACTTTAAAAGTATCGATTTAGTATTTGATATGATATTCGGATACAATAGTTGTTGAAAACTGTTTGTTTTCTCTTGTGTGTTTCGTCTTCCAAACAATTGGATGCTACTAAAGGTTGAAAATGTTTTCTCTTTTTCTTTGAAATTGCCTGTTTAATAATGATGTTTTCGTTCCAAATAAAAATATACACATATTTGCTTAGACTTTGTGATTAGTTTGCTGCTGCATTATTGTTTTTAAGTAAAACCTTATATGGTTAATATATTTAATTTTATTTTCTTTTTTCTATACTGTAAAATTTTCACCGACTGGGCTTCATTAGATAGTTGGTCGTGTCTTTTGGTATGATAAGTTAAGTTGAACTTGGAATGTTCAATTATTTGAGCAACCGATTTTCGAGTTATTCGAAAAATCACGGTTTCAAGAAATCCGTTTTTGGTCATTCAAAACAGAAAAGCTCTTTTTATTCCGATTTCCTCTATTGAATTACATTGAAAAAATATGCCTATTTGTTAAGAAATACCATCTTATTATGACGAAAAATTATAATTGTGGGCCCAATCGGATTTTTAGAATAGAATACAAAGTAACATATAGCGAAAGAAGTAAAAAGGAGTGCTGTAATTCATATAAGAGTTTCTTTTCTATAAATTGAGTATTAACACAACGAAATTTATTAAAAATCCTTGCTCATTTGTAGATTGTCCAACAAATGCAATAGAATAGAGACGTCACTGGGTTTTCAATGATTTTGGCAGGTTGTTCTGTGTCCAGAATTCTGATTGAATAGGGACACACCACTGCTATAGTAGAGGCAATATTATTACTCAGGCCGTTAATAGATATTTTGGTAGTTTCTCAAAATCAGACCAATATTTCTGTATATCAATATCACAGATTCGGGCAAATGCGATTTTGAAGACGTAATACATGCGAGCGTGTCTCAGTAAGACAATATTGTGAATTGATTTTTACCACATAGGAGTAAATATTATTACAAATTTCGAGAAAAGCTTATATGGGCAGCATGAGTATCTTTTTTATTATTCTATTTTAAATTGTAGAGAGCACCGTTTGCAATCACGTGTCTTACTTACTTTCTTACATGGCAGGCAGATTCATATTTATTATAGGGTAGATTTCTTTTGCGCTTCGTTCTTTTGCGGTTCTTCTCTAATTCGTCACTTCAAATTTTTATTGTGGCCCAGAAACCTGAAGTTTCAATGTACTTTTTGTTGGTCAGTTCAAGTTTTTTACTTCTCCGAGTTCATTGTCGAAGACAATAAGTCATGCTGTATCATATTCATCCTTCCGCACAGCACGACCCAACCAACGAGTTTGTTGAATTTTGACGCACTTGGCGTCCATGTTCTTATACAGCTCACAGCCCATAATTCCGTTAACAATGACAGTCTATATAATTTGCGGAGCATGTTCTTCTCACTGTTCTCAGAGCGGATTTATCAAATTTCATCACTACCCATAGATCTTGAAGGCTTCGCGTCGGCCGATGTCATTCCGCAAAGGCGTATCACGGCTTCAAGTAATTTCTGCCATATCGAGATTGTCGCAGGCAGCTTTTGTTGGCAAATAGACGATACTTGTGAATCTGATATTTTTTTCATTTTCTCATAGATTTGCCATATTACGGCTCTCTAGCCAGTTGCCGATTTAACACGCCGATAAGGTTCAATCAGGTGGGATAAAACATGCTTTATCCTTTCGCATAACATGCTCGACAGTATATTTTACACGATGGGTAAAATACCAACATTTAGCAGGCGCCCTTGGGTCTCGTGTTTTGAACGCAGGATATAACACACTTAGATCCCAGTCATGCGTCATCGGGTCCCAGTATCTAAGACGAGGTTGTTATGAGCTCATCACCAGTTTTAAATAGCTCTGCTGGTGGGTCGTCGGCACCTAGAGCTTCCTTCTTCTTAGGCCCTGATTTTGCTGTTCTGGCCTAGTTCTGACTTAGTGTTGGAAAGCCCACGATTCACCAATAATTGGCGCGATTTCCACACTTTTACTTCCAGCCGAAACCAGCAACTTGTAAAAATGTTTACTCCATATTTGAATACTCATGACCAGATTTGCATCAACGTTGTTGGAGAAAGGAGTCTCTTGCCACAACATTTGCCTTTATGAACTTCACACATATCTCTATACATTTCTATATACTTACTTTCACGATCTCTACATAACAGTTTTTTTCCTTAAAAAAAAACGATTTACATCATTTCTTTTCTTTATAAAGCTTTCTCACAATTAGCTGCAGCGTTGCCATGTATGCAGCTCCCTCAGCTGCTACCATGTTGGGATCAAAGTTTATGTTAGCACAGTCGATCACTCGCATGTTTATGGCGCTGGAAGCAAGCCTTCCACCTTTTACTACGTGATCAATTTATTATCTCGCCTCCTTTTTTTAAGGTATAGCCAAGCTGCCTTGGGGGTATGTTTATATTGTAATATGCTCCTCGCCACGGCGAAACTGATCAATCTGAATCTGTTAAATCAAGTGTTGCTGTGCTGACTAAATTTTCAGACTCTTGTACTAAGAACATCTTCTCTTTATTTGTTGGTATTACAATTTTAATGTCATAACCGAAATAACCATCTCTAACAGCTGGTAGCGTAGCTGCTTGGCTGCTTAGACCTTGTCATTATGTACGAAATAATTTCTCTGGATTGGTTGCAGCAATTGATCGCTTTAGGTAGTTTTCTACCGCTTTTTTGCACATTTCTAGCGGTATCTCGACATTAACTTGACCAATGTTGGTTTTCAAATGCTCCAACGTTTGAGGATTATCCGCGTGAATGCGGTCTTTGACGTAGCCCCACAAAAAAGTCTAACGGCGTCAAGTTGCATGATATTGGTGGCCAAATGATGTCGCCAAAACATGAAGTTACGCTTTCAGGGAACTTCTCATGCAATGAAGCCAAAATCAGTAGTGTTGTGTTGCTCGTGGTACCGTCTTGTTGAAACCACATATCACCCAGTTCATAATCTTCCATTGCAGACCAAAAAAAGTCGGTCATCATACGGTCATAGCACTGTGAAATCAATTGAATTAAATTGAATTGGTAACGGTTCCTTCAACATCATTTTCAAAAAAATACGGTCTATTGACACCTCCATACTACAATGATGCGCATCAAACATTCAATTTTTTCGTATGCAATCGCTTTTCCACAATGACAACAGTTACTTCTGGGTTCTCCGAGCCTCATATGTGGCAATTTTGCTTGTTGACGTAACCACCGAGTGAAAAATGAGCTTCATCGCTGAAGAAAATTTGGTTCGAAAAATCTGCATTGAAAGCCCGTTGCTGTACCACCCAATCAACATATCTACGGCGTTGTGAATGGTGAGCCGGCTTTAATTGTTGCACGAGTTGAACTTTACATGGATAGAGGTGCAAATTCAAATGCAAAATACGACATAATGAGCCATAAGATAGATCCAATTGATGAGAACAACGTGGATTCGACAAATTCGGATTATCCGCCACACTTTTACTAACAGAAGCAATATTTTCGGCTGTGCGTACATTGCGATGATGCATAGATCTGACCACATCTGAAACGCTTCCAGTTTCTTCAAATTTCATTATAATTTTGTCAATTCCTTGCACAGTAGATCGATTATGACTACCATAATCACGCCGTAATGCACGAAAAGTGTGCACGTTTGAATCACCACTTTTGTAGTAAGTTTTAATTATTTTTACTCGTTCTTCGGTTGTTAAACGATTCGTATTGGTAAATGACAAACCTTTCACTAAATAAATAACACTTCAGATGACAAGTATTCAACAGCTGACAGCCTTGCCAGACTGGTGGTTTATAAACCACCAAATGAATAACCCTGTGTATCATAAATGTAACATAATCTTGGCACTCTAATTTTAGTTTTTACAAACGATTACGATCCATTTTTATAATTCACTATTGCAATGAAAATGTATAGTACGTTTTATATTCATTGCCCATCTATCGTTCATTATTTGTATGTTTCCCAAACTTACCATAACGTCCTCCTCACTGGCACATTGGTACACATGAAGTTTGATTGTAGCTCGTTTCGGTTTCAGTTTGTCTATGATTTTTGTTTTATTGTTCATAAAAGCGGAACTAGTTGTCTGATTGTTTAACATCGAAATTGTTGTTATTTATCTCTCTTGCTTGGTTTGTTGTTGCTGTTGAATATTACTTGCGCTGCACTTTTATGGTCATTATTTTAAGTCGCCGCAACATCAACAAATAAGTCAAAAGAAGCACAGTAAATCCCCCCACAAAAAAAGAGGGGAAATCTGATTTATAGAGAGCGTCCATTGATCACAATGATGTTGGATTGTGATGACGATCCTGGTGGTTACGATCATTATGACGATGTTGATGGCAATAGTGTTTGTAATATCCATAAAATGCATCAAAGTTTGCACTTAATATTCATCAGTTGTTACTCTTTCCAAGCCAACGGCATACAATCGGACAGACCCTCCGGCAGCGGTCTTGTTTCGTAGTGGGGCTAAATTTACAGAGTCTGTGTTTGTTGTTGCAACCGACTTTGTGTTCCACTGCTCGCACATTGCAGTGATGCATGATTCTATGCCGCCACCGCTAGTCATTTTTACTGGAGTTTTGTGTTAATTTTTCTTATTTTGAGTTAACATTTTATTATCTACCACTTTTTTCTCTTTTTTTTTTGGTTACTCCATAAAAAAAACACAAATTTCAAAATTGGGTGTGTAAATTAAAACCTTACAAAAAAGAAGTAATATAACAGTTGGTAACGTTTTGTTCGACACCCTCTGGGTGTTCTGCTCTCTTCTTTGTTTTTATTTCTTCAAAGTTCCATTTTTGTAAATTTTACGCTTGAGAAATTTTATGGAAATACTATACATAAATTGCGTAAAAAAAAAAATAAAAATCTTGAGGGGAGAGGAAAATAAGAACTTTGGTTACAGTCAATTTAGACATTGTGTATACTTGATATATTGATTGTTAAATTAGCACACGTCAAAACTTTCATAGATGGTTATGGAAAATATCTTCGGCCAAATGGAGTAGAATTTACATTTTACAGAAAAGGTATATTTAGTTACTTGATTTGTTTGTTTTTTTTTTTTTTTTTTTTTGTTTGGTCTGTGAATTTTCTTTTCGATTATACTTTGTCTAATTCAATGTGAATGTTCAATTCGTTTTGCTAAGACACCAGAATATAGATGCAAATTTTGGAACTTTGTTTCATAAATCAGTGTAAGGTGAACAATTTTTATAAAACGTTACAGTCATTTCTATGCCAGTGTGGAAGCTTGAATTGTTATCTTTAATGTCACCAAATGAGGAACCACCACTTTTGATTTGGAAAAAGTGATTTACACATATTTGCCTCTAACATGCCTTAAGGGCGCTGAGGCCATTTTTTAATCTGATATATATTTGTACATGAATTAATAAATAAAAAAAAAATAAAAAATATTTGACTTCAAATGGATGATGGGACCATACTGTTCGGCCAACTATCTACCAGCTAAAAGAACAGCTTGGCCATAACTTTAATAAGGAGATGTAATCGATATTCATTTTGAGCCAACCTAATATTGAAAATCAACTTTAGATGGCACATAATTATAACGAATATTTTCCAAATTTTTGAGTGCCTGCAATTCCTCTATCTTGGTTGTAGTACTAGAAAATTATTGAGAAAATTTTTTTGAAAAAGTTCCCATTTTAGGAAATTTTGATGCGATTTAATATTAGCGTTTTATTAAAATTCATAAAAGTTTTCTGTGCGATATTCCTTTTAGCCAGTCATCGTGTGCTAAACGGTCCTTGTAGTTTTTTACCCAACCAACTAATTTTTATTAATTATGTTGGCTGTTTGGAGACCGAAAAAATAAATATTTATAAATATATTAAAAAATGAAATTTTCAAGACTTTTTTCGCTCTCTGGAAAATCAACAAATTATTTAAATTTCCCAGGATTTTGGGAATTCTCTAAAAAAAATAATACATTATTATTTTTCTGGTCAATTAGCGTTGCAAATTTTAGTAGATTTACGAATAAAGTCAAAATTAATTTTATACAGGGTGGCGCACCAATTGTGCTACAATTGGAAATTCAAATATCTAGCATTTTAAGCAGTGTATTTCATTTATTTTATTTATTTATTTTTTTTTGTAGAAAATTCAATTAAATTTTATATAACTAATTATTTAAATAACCTCCATGTGCATTCACGCATAATCAGAAAATTATTCATTGCGGGATTGTCTTAGTTATTGTTTTCATGGACTACTTTAATTCGGTCAAATCCCTTGGTTTCGTTTTGTACGTCTCTTGTTTGACATAAACCCATAAAAAAAAGTATGGTGCAGTCAGGTCGAATGACCATGGTGGCCAGCGGAAAGTGGAGTTTCTGAACATTTATTTGTTCGTTAATTTTCGTTGGAGCACCTTCATATCTGGTTTAGCTTTTTGTGTGCAGTTCCTCCATATTGCTGGAACCAAATCCTGTTGAAACGTATACGTCTTCGACGCAACGCTGATTCGAATCGTATTGTGATAACCATAAATATGTCCACCTATATATCAATAAACAAAGTTTTGCATGTTAAATAAACTCAATTTTCTCATCAGATATTATAATATAGATTGATCGAAATGATTGAAATTTAAATTTAAGTTTTTGTAAAATGATAAATATTGTTATTTTTAAATTGAAATTAATGCATACAATAATAATACAAATTGGAAAACTATTAAATTTTTTAATTATTAGGTTTTTTCACATTAACTTGAGGATTGATCGAAAACGAGATCGAATGGAGAGATGAAAGAGAATTAGTTCGACATAGCATTCAGAAGAGCTATGTAATATTCTCTATAATTCTACAAGGTTTATATTTTTGACGACTTTAACCTGGTTAGTAAAAAATTTCACCAAAATGCTGAATAAAAGTATCTTTATTCATCTAAGCATATTCATGGAGAGGTGAAAGAAATCGACATAGAATTTAGAAGAACTATGTAATTTTCTCAATAATTCAACAGATTTACCTATATAAGGTTAGACCGCTAAAATACCATACCATACCAGATGTGAGAATGAGATACCAGTCGCACACACCAAACAGTAGTATTATTGATGTTCCGAAAACACGCTTCATATGAATTTCGTTCTAATACTCAACCTCTCCAACCATCCAATGTTAATCTCCTTATATCATATAACGCAAAATATGCAGGGACAAATTTAACATTACAAATATTTAGTTTTCTGAATTAAATTCATAGTTTTCCTTTCGTTCTCCAATGAAATTCCTGCGAAAATAGGAATGCAGAAAATAAAAATGTTAATGGATTCCCTTATCGGGATGGATGTCTCAAATTAGAGACATTTTTAAGTGTATTTAATTTTTAATTTCAAGAAGACTTGGAGATAAATATTTTTATTTTGTTTTAATTTGAAGATTTTTACACAATGTTAACAAAAAAAAAATACATTATTAAAAACAAGTGTGAAAGAACAATGAATTTTTATAATAAAATTCTGAATAAAATCAATTTTGTTTATAAAAAATTGCATAATTTTTTTTTTTGTTTTTTGAAAAATGAAATTTTTGTTAGACGATAATTAATTTTTTTCCAAAAAAGATTATATTTCAAAAATGTGAATTAAAAAAAATTTTGTTCAACATTTCATCACATATTTTTTACAGAAACAAAGGCTTAAGCTAGTCTTTTTGCATGAGTTTTGTAAAATTACATATTTTACTAACTTATTTTTTGTTAAAATTTTTTCTAAATAATTTTTTTTATTTAATTTTAAAATTTTACGAAATTTTAAAAAAATAAATTAATAAAAATAAAATAAAAAAAATAATAAATTAATAAAATTAAAAAAAAGTGTGAAAAAACTATGAAGTTTTGTAAAAACAAAAAATGTGTATGAATAAAGAGAAAATTTTTCAAAAAGACATTTTTGAGTAAGATTCTTAATTTTTTTTTTTTTTTTTTTTTTTTTTTGCAAAGTGAGCTATCGGATTGTTCGGAAAGTTCGATCCGTTTAGCTACAAATTCATATACAAGAAGACAATTATTTTAATGTATGTATTATACTCGTATATTCTCTTTTTCCCTTCCCTTTTTGGCCTTTTTTAATAATTTCTTCTTATCTCTCTGGGAGCTTTATAATTCCTCTTTTATAAAACTCGCGTGGTTTTCCTCAGAAAAAAGGGTTCAAATCGATTTTTTAATTCCTCGTCGCTATTGAAATTCAAATTCTGCAAGTGATTGCTCAGACTGTAAAATAGGAGATAGGCGGACGGGGCGAGGTCTGGGGAGTACGTTGGGTGAGGTAAAATTTCCCACCCAAGCTCTGACAGTTTCTGACGAGTCCGCAAGGCACTGTGAGGGCGGGCGTTGTCGTGATGGAAAATGACCTCTCTCTGTTGATGATGATTCTCGGACTTTTTCTTCCAATACCGCCTTCACTTTATCTAATTGTGCTATACAGTAGTCCGCATTAATCGTTTTATTTGTTGGGAGAAGCTCAAAAAAAAACTACTCCTTTGCAATCCCACCAAATCGATAACTTTACCTTCCTGGGGTGAAGGCCCGCTTTGGAGGTGGATTGAGGGGTTCATTTGGTTTCCCCCATGATCTTTTCCGCTTTACATTGTTGTAGACTTTTTTTTAATTAATTATTAATTAACAATTAACATTAATTAATTAACAATAATTAAATCTCTCACCTCGTCGGAAACAATTTCTTTTGGTTGTCTTGATCTGGAAGCGTTCGTTGCGCAAAAGTCGTCCGTAGAAAATCGTTTAAACCATTTCTTCCCAGTTATTTCAGTTTTCATCCGTTTTTCCGTTCCGTTTTTTTTCATAAACAAACTTTATTTTTCGGCTGGCTTCAGCAGCCGTTTTTCCTTTTCGGAAATAATCCAGCGTAATATGCCTAAAATGCTCTTTTTCGAATTTTTCTACTTTTTACAACTTTTTTTAAAATGCTATGACCACTCACGACTAGCACGAGAACACAACTAAACAATAGTAAACAGTTTCGAGAAGGGGTGGAAGGAAGTTATGATAGTGTTTAAAGGAACTCTACGTCATGAGAAGTGACGTATGGTGAACTAACGAATTAACTGAACGAACTTTCCGAACAGCCCGAAACATCACATATTTGTTCACGAAATTTGAAAAATTCCATGATATTGCTCATTGTTTGTTTTTATATTGGTAAACATTTCTTTTAATAGAATATTTTAAATTATAGCACATTATTTTTATAAAAAAAAAAAATGATGTTAGGTCAAAATATATTTTATAAAAGCTCGTTAAAATTTATTAAATGTTATTTTTTTAATTCCACTGTATTTTTTTAATAGAAAAAGTGCAATACATGAAAATCTTATAAAATCTTATCGCTGGCACAGTTGTCTTTCAATTTCACGATTTTCGGAAAGTTGCATCATATTTGGAAAAGATTGTTTTTTTAAATTTAAATTTTTTCATAACTATTAAATTATTAATGAACAGTTCAATAAACTTAGGTAGAAAAAACGATTGCAATGCTTATAAACATGATTATGTTGGACATTTATATTTAAATTTTTTACATTTTGATTCACTACAAATTTTTACAAATTCTCGAATAAGTTGCCAAAATGATTCACTCTAATTCGCTTTATATAATTTCGATATTCTCAATTTAATTGGCTTTTCCGCATCATAATTACCTCTGACTTTTTCCACATCAGCTTCACATCTAAACAAATGGCCTTTACGACACAAATCCTCATGAAAAGAGTTCATTGTTGCTTCAGCATTTAGCTTAAAGAAAATCAAAATATAAAAAACGTGATATACCAAACGATTATTATTGATGCCTCAAAGGTGACGATGTTGCTACCAAAAAAAAAAAAAAAGAAAAAAATGCAATTTTACATGAACTGCTGTATGCAACATTAACGACAAAATGGGATTGTCACTCAGGTGATACAACAGCAAAAAAATTCAATAAAAATCTAAACTCCAAATGTTTAGACGCCACCACAAAAAGTGTGTCATCTTGAGAGAAAAACTGAAAAACAAACGACATATAAAAAACTCTATCAATAGCCAACGATGAAGACGATATTTTCACAAACCATTAAAGACATCCAACTCTGTATTGTTAAAATAAACACAGCTGCTAATATTTTTTTGCTTCAGTACTAGATTCAAATGGAAAATGTTAATGTTTTGTTAAGAGTTACAAAATTAACAAAAATAAAAAAACAACAACTTCAAAAAATCTCTGTCAACTGTGCAAAAAATATCCATTCCCTGGAGGAAGGAGGTGGGTTTAACAAATTTTCTGCGAAGCGTGAGGGAAGTTTTAGATTTTTCACGGAGTATTTCTTAATCAACGTCATGGTGTTTTGAGTTTTCATATGTAATATATGATCACTTACACAGACATATCTATATACATATGCATACATGTTTATTTGCGTGTATGAGTGTGCGCTATTGTTGAATTACATAATCATTATAAAGATGAGGTGATCGGTGTTATTTTTGTGGCTGTCGCACTGTGTCGTTCGTTGTTGTTGTCTTGTGACTATTTCTAGGTTTTTGCCATTAGTTTCCCACAGACTTTTCCAAAATTCAAAACCCACAAAAAAAGACGGTGACTGTGACGGTGCCATGATGCCACCAAAACCGTCACCACTGCCGCTGTTGCCCCCTAAACCTCATCAGTGGCACAGCTGGTTAGTTAGCTGGTATTTACCTCAAGAGCCAACACGTCGCCTGTCATGTAAAATAACAAAACTGTTTTGTATACCAACAGCAACAATAACAAAACCAAAAAGTAACGCTGGCAGTATTTGTTGTTTGTTTATTCTTCACGGTTGTTTTTTTCTTTCTTCGTGTTAATTGTTACAGCTTTTAGGAAATCGACCAAACAAAAAGCCATAACAAAATTAACAAATTATTAGGGAAAATTGAATGGTACTGGTGGATAGATGACGGTTACAATGAGAATAATTTTCCAAGTATTAAATTAAAATCAAGTGCATAGCTGTTCATTCTACCAATGAATTTCGAATATCGTCGAACTACAATTAATACATATCTATTCTTATAACCATCACTGTACTGAAATAACAACTATTCTAAAGCTCTCTCCCGTTCTTGTAGTCTTTTTTGAATATTACAATGTAAGTGAGTTTGGTCGTGTGGACCATCTCAAGGGTTAGTCGTCGTAATACATTCCCCCCACACAGTCACTGGAAATAAAGACTGAAACCTTAACAGTTGTGTGTTTCATTTTAAATTTAATAAAGGTATTATTCCGTTTATAAATCTAACGGTTCAGATTTTTCTCCACTAATATTTTTTCCCCCGTTTATTCTTTTCGAGAATATTTACCAAACATTGTTCGCCTCTACATCACTATTTTTCGGTCCTTCGAGCCGGATAGGCGAATGTTCTACAAAAAGAATAATTTTTATTTAAAGGCATAAAACCATATATGTAACTGATTTACCCTTCTATCGGACGTCCCCGAACTGGAGAAAAAAAAACTTGTAATACGAAGGCCGGAGTCATATAATAAAGCAATAAAAGGGCTAGTACACATTCCAAGGTATGTGAATCTGTGAATTTTATAGTTCCAGAACATATCTAAGTGTGCAACGGCAACATATTGCAAATTTTTTATATATTTACCGTTGAAGTGGTAAATGTCAATCAAGTCCCTAATAATTATAACCGCGTTTACCGAGTAAAACTTTGCAACTGGACATGTTCAGCTCGTCATTTATACACGTTCGAAAGCAACATTTGCATAGTGCAGAGTTGGCCAGAGTTTATATCACAGTTGTTCAATATCTATCTATATACATAAAAATCAATTGCTGTGCGTTAGTCTCACTAAAGCTCGAGAACGGTTGGACCGATTTGGCTCATTTTGGTCTTAAATTATTGGTAGAGTGTTCCGGAAGGTTTAAAAGGTTTTATTTGAAGTGATAGATGGCGTTGGAGATGAGATTTTTGCAATTAATTTTTTTTACCACATTAACATTGAATCAAATAATGGTAGGCGACAAACATAACTACTAATAATTCAAAATGCATTTTGAAGGCAAAACAACGTTTGCCGGGTCAGCTAGTCGAAAATATAATTTCAATATGCGCCGAAAAAAAAACACAAATTTTCAGCTCACCTTTCCTTTTGTATTCTGAGATAAGCAATGCCGGTGCAAATTCGTCAAATCTAGAGAACGCGATTTCCCGAACTTTTTCGTTATCCGAAAAATCTGAAAAATATTTATTTAGATTCCTCTGGATCCCAAAAATTCTAGGAAAACTCATACTATAATATTCTTTTGTTACTTAGGATAAAAAATTCTGACGAAAAGCACATGAATACAATCCGAATTAATCCTAACTTAGGATTTAAAAATGAATAAATAACATTTAGGAATGTTTTCGGAATTAAATGGTCATAACTTGTTTACCATATTTTGGTAAATCCAAAATCCACACCACACTCGAATCACACTTGAATCACTCGAGGATTTTCCTCACCCCAAATGCGACAATTCTGCCTATTGACGAAGCCATAAAAATTGAAATGGGCCTCGTCGCTGAAGATGATTTTATTATCAAAATCAGCATTTTCATGTTGTCTCTCCAATACCCAATTAACGAACTCCCTTCGCTGTCCATGCTCAGCTGGCTTCAGTTCCTGAGTCAATTGAACTTTGTGTGTATGAAAATTCAAATCTTTCGTCAAAATTCGCTGCATAGTGGATTTGGAGACACCAATTTGCTGAGCTCGGTGTCGAATTGAGGTGGATGGAGTTTGAGCGACATCATCACGTACAGCTGCGACATTTTCGGTCGATCGACCTGGTCGAAGGCGCGTTGTTGCCTTTACATCACTAACAGACCCAGTTTTGGCAAATTTATCCATTCATCTCTTTACAGTTGACTCTTTTGGAGCATTATTGTGCCCCAAATTGATCGCGATTTGCGAACTGTAGCCGCAAAACTTTCACCATTTTGGTAAACCAATTTCACAATGAGAATGCGTTGTTCATTCGTGCAGCGCTCCATTTTTACTAACCTCGTACCTTCTACTAGCAAACAATAACAATTGTTCAAATGTCAAACAATGACACTTCGAAAGGCGCCAAATTTAAATCATGCGTTTTTGTTGGGACACCCTTTAGTAACAATGAATTTGTAAATCAATATAAATATTTGTACACCTTTACCCGAAGCCTTGAATGCAGGTCAATTTAGCACAAGTACTTCCATTGACTACATGAAATCACTTTTAATTAAAGCATTATTATTAGTCATTTTGAAATTTGGTTCTATATCCGTCAGTAATGGTTTTGAATTGGAAAAAAATGTAAATAGTATTTA
>JAHXMU010000013.1:264002-320399 GCA_019455685.1 Philornis downsi
ACTAAAATTTAAATTAAATTAATTCTTGTACACAAATATTTTCGAATTTAAAAACTGAGTTAACTTCCCCGGTATTGGTCCTAATTTTGGATATATATCGTTAAAGCTTTTCTAAAATTTCGCAAAAATTCTCAAATTTGGTTAAAATGCTAATTTAACGCAATCTGCAAGTAGGTTTTTTAAGATATCTAGCAATTAAAATTTTACTGAACTAGCAATTCAAATTTTACTTGAGGAGAATCTTCAACACCTGATGTTTAAATATGGTGACCTAAAAAGATCGACTTAATTTTGAATAATTAATTAATAATTATATATTCCGTAACAAAAATGTTAAGAGCATGTTTGATATTATGATTTAAGTTTCGACTTAATTTTGAATAATTGATTATTATTTTTCTCATAACAAAAATGTTATAAAAGAGAGTTTGATGTTATGAGGAGAATATAAAGAAGTAGTAGTTGCGCTGCTTCTTTGAATTTAAATTTATGAACCCAGTTTTCGGTCATAGGGGTAAAAAGATATTTCCTTTACAATTCAAATACTATTTTATCGATGTTTTCAAACACATTGATTGCAATGGGGAATAAAACAGTATTTTCCACATAATGCCGTGAAATTCTCGGCAACTTTTTAATAAGCCGGGAGTTTTCTGAACCTTTTACGAAGAATAATGACACGTTGCGATATATCAGAAATATTTTGAGAAACATTCTTAAAATACTTGTTGTTGTCAGCAGGCAATCAACATCTACAGTCTTGTTATTTTTTAAGCCATGAAATTGATATTGCAATTCTGGTTGAAAATGGACATTTCATTCAATGGGTTTGATGTGACAGTTTTTTGTCTAATTAAGGTTTCAGGATAACCAATTGATTTTCAAAAAGCAATTTACCCTTTACCTGAGTAAAAAATTGTTAGTCTACCTAATATTTTCTCATCCTTGTTTATATTTTAGCGCTTTATAAAACTTAGTTTTGTTATTATATATTGTCCTCGTTTGGCCATTGTATTAATTACTAACGAATGCTAATACAGAATAGGAATTTAATGCTATACAGCCAAAATAGCAGAAAAACTTAATTTTTTTACTTTTTTGCTTATTTTAACTAAATGTACTTATTATTTTGTCCAATTTTGTTGATTAATTTCTTATTTTCTGAGAGATACTGAATTTAATTTTTGTGTTTTGTAATTATTTTTTGTTTATTGTATTTCATTTCTAATGTTATAACAAAAGAAATTCGTATTTGTTTTTTCTCTCAATTTAAATAAATTTTAAACAATATATGGTGTACTTATTATTTTGACCAAATATGTATATTATTTTTGATGCCACTTTCTTATGCTCTTTCGAAAGATAATAGTAATCGTTAACGAAATTCCGAAATAGGTTAAGTTAGGCGTAGGAAATTTTTTATTTTTAAAATTTTGTTACCGTGTGGATACTACAGCGTAGTATAGAGAATGGAAGATAGGTATCTAATTCGAAACTTCTTATGGAATTTCTTCTTTTTCATTGAAAATGCATCATAAATATTTATAAACTCATTGAATATTAAATGTTTTTATTTGTTTCACTCATCAAGTGTATTTTATACGAATTCATAAGCAATACAAATTCTTAGCAATTTTGGTCTGTGATAAGACCGCAGTAATGTGTTTTATTTCATAACACGTTTTATAGCAGTGCTGCTCTTTAACTATTCGCTCCTCTTAAGCTCTCATATCAACTAAAAGCGCCCAATATGGGTTAAGAAATTTCAATACAATTACGTTCAAACCAAATTCGAACATCTACATGCAAAAACAAGCTGAAATAAAACCAACACTATTTTAAATGTAGTTTTACTTAAGGTCATTGCCATCAACACATTTATTACAACAGAAACGTGCTATGTCTCATATTACACAATAACAAAAGCTTATAAAAAAAACACAGCCTCTAAGAGAGAAAGTTCACAAGTACTTAACGAAAAAAAAATCAAAAAAAAAAAAAAAAAACGAAGCTTTGTTGCTGCTCTACACAATCAAAAGCATACAACAACAAACCGACAAATCTTAATGCACATTTATTAGCCAAAATAGAGACTCTGAAGTACAGATGCCAGGTTTACTTGAAAAGAAAAAAAAAGCAAAACCACCCAAAAACACCAAACACCAAAATAACAAGACTACGTTGAAGCCTTAAGTCTCGCTAGTAGTTAGAAATTGTATTTGGTGGTTTAACAAACATTAAAGTCAAACGATTTTATTGTCTGTTTTGTCTTGAATATTTATGTCGTCTTTATAATCGTTTTCTGTAGCAGACAAACACATAACGTCTCTACAAGTACGTGATTTTCTTCTTCTGATATATATTTTTGTTATTTAGTTTGTTACCTATCATTGGAGCAGAGGGTTAGTGGCAGAAGGAAAGTTTCATGGTTCATGAAAAATATGCGCTAAATTGTAACAAGTAAGCAATTGAGATTGTTGGCACTCGTACGTAGTACTCAGGGGAATTGCTTGTTTGTTTTAGCTTACAAATATTCAACAATTTTGTTTAGATGTGGTAACAAACTTTCAATGATTGTTGTCAGTAAAACAATAGTTAACAAGAAAATAGAAATGGAAATTTTATGATTTTTTTTTCTTTTTTTTTTTATTTAATAGAAAAATTTTGCATTTGTTTTGATTGCCTGGTACAACGTACTGCAAAAAAAAAAAAAAAGTAAACGAAAGTAAAAGTTTATCGTAACGATAACGAGCGACATTCTTTACAGAATTGGAATGTTTGAAAAATAATTGTACTGCTGCAAGTTTGTTACTTCAATCTTTTGTTTTTCACATAAGAGTATTTTCTCATGAAGCTAAGCAAACGTCTTTTTGAACTTTAAAAAAGGCTTAGCAAGCACACGTATTTTTGCGCTGGGAATACCAATTTGTACTAGAGATGTCATGTATTCCCTAAGGAGAAATTATGTTTTCTTAATAAAAAACAAATATGTCGAATATGTATGGGGAACAAACACTAATTCGAATGAGCATTTTTCTTTCGAAAACTGTAATATTTCACAACGAAGGGGGTTATAGTGAATAAGTTGTTGGAGAAATGTATTAGGTTACCATTTTTTAAAACTCTATGCGTGTCTTGGTTTAGGTGCTTCGAAGTGGTCAGTTTCATTCCCCCAAACATTTTATCATATTTAGACATACAAAATGATCTACTAGAGGTAAATCTAACTAATAAGTTACATGAAAGAAGAATTCGTAGCGGAGTGCCTTAAATCTGTTCATCGGTGTCGTGCGCGCTGAAATTTCTGCATTATCTTTATCGAAAATTATATCCTGACCTTCCTCTAAGATTTTGTTGTTTTGTTTTGTAACATCCTTCAACGATATGTATTCGTTGATATCAACGAATCAATATGATATCGTAATTGATATCAATTATATATGTACTTTATACGTTCCAGAAAATTTAGTCATAACATTTACGGCCTTCCGCTCAGTAACTGTTTTATCCGGTAAAGCGAATATTTTCATTCATAATCATAAATATATGCTTAATGCAAATAACTTTATGACTGCATGCCAATAACTTCAAATCACCCAAATTTTGTTCGTATTTTCCCCCTATAATTTAGTCGCAGGCGTTATGAATATTATCCAACTCCTTTGGTTTATTTGGCGTTAAAACTTTCACATAAAAAATACAAAAATCGAATTTTCCCCCTTTGTTTGCTCGTTTTAATTGTTCATATATAAAAATACTTTAATAATTTTGCCAGAAATTTAACAATAAACTGCTAATAATCACTGTCTTTCAAAAAGTAATGCGACTTTAGACTTTAATCGTCAACATATAAAATGTTTTGCTGGTAGAAAATAATATACATGTCGTATGACTATAGTAAGTAAACGAAATAATAAGTTTGCTAAACGTAAAGAATCAAATGTTTTTATTTTATTTCAAAAATTAATCTTTTGAATACTTCTCAACAACTAATTATAGACCACATCTTCAGGTTATGATGCAATTTCACTAAGTTATTGTACGATTGACTATGATGGTAGTACAATTAATGTGCTATAGGTGGCGTATGATGCATCCATCTAATATGCATTGAGTATCGTACGTTGGAACGTTGGGAAATGTAGAAGATCCAGAATGACCTGGTCAAAATAAAATAACTCGACGCATTAATACTTCTGGTTTGTCATTTCAGATCGTTTTTCTACATATAACTCAGGTATCCTTTTCTTTAATCTTTGAACAGTTTTATTAAGTTGGCTCTAGTTTTGGAAACTGATTCAAAAGTTTCCAAACTAGCATTGTACACTTTGCCATATTCTCTCCAATTTTCAAGATATATTGCAATAAAATTTGGGAAACAGCTATGTTGAAGATACCTGTTAAGATTAATCAGATATTGAATCGAAACTTTTGATAAACGCTAAGAAGAAAGGAAAGATTCCTATCCGAACTTTAGTAAAAGATAAGCGTATTCGAATGTGATTGAGTGGGTTTGGATTTTTTATATGACAGATCTTTCCAAACAATGGTGGTTCTCTTCAATATGTTAACCTAAATAAACAGTATAATTTTAGCATTTTAATCAGAGTTTCTGTATACAGTAGAACTCCAATTATCCGAACTCCGATCAACCGAATCGCTGATTATCCGAAGCCATTAGCCATTAGCCATTGTGTTGTTGTCCTCCTACTCATTCATATGTACATATGTACATTCTTTTATTTTTATATATTCTTTTTATGTACTTTTACTTCTTTTTACCTTACTAATGCATACAATGCCAAAAATAAGCTCTTTTACTTTAAAATCCCCTTTTTTCAGAAAAAATCCAATTATCCGAATTTTTGATTATCCGAATGTGGTCCGGTCCCAATTGATTCGGATAATTGGAGTTCTACTGTAGATACAATATGTTTTTTGAGAATTCCGTTCCTCTGACGCCATCAGGGGATGCGTAAAATCTTGAGTGTCAAATATTCGGAAAGAATTAGTTTTTGAACTTTTTATGGCAAATAATGTTTGAATGACTATGATTTTGTTATACTACAGACTTTTCCAAACAGTTGTGGATCTCTTCAAAATAGTATCCTAAACAGATGCCTGGCATTTTAATAAGAGATATACCTATACGTCATCAGCAGCATAAGAGATAAACGTCATCAGCAGCATAAGAGATATACGTCGTCAGCAGCATAAGAGATATACGTCATCGTAAAATCGAGACTTTCATATACTCGAAACAGTAAATTTTCGAACTTTTGGCGGCGAGTCTAAAATTCTAGAAAACAATCTACGTTTTACGATTTATTAGGAATTGAATTTGAATTTTCGATTAACGCCGAAAGGTCATATTTTCAATTGCCAACATCGTTATCAGGATTACTCCTTGTTAATCGACGGTTTTTGGATAACAAATCTGAGATTTCTTGGACGTAACTTTCTTTGGTAGAGGTTGATAGTTACCTTCAATTCATTGTCAACCTTCTATAAACTTTTATGCCACTTACTTTTAATAAAATCTGTTTATCGGTAAAAAAATTAATTCGAATTATGCTTCTGTAATATACGAGTATAAAGATCGTATACAAATTTATTTCATTTAAATATTGAATTCATTTGCTATAACTCTTATTGAAATCAAAAACAGAATTCACATTTTCTTTATGCAACAATTTAGTCATTTTGTCAAGTTTATGGTGGTTTCGGTTTTTATGCCATGCCTTCTATTTAAAATCACAAATTCCCAATGAAACTATTTGTATTTTAATGAACCACAACTTATAACTTATAACTTGTAAAATTCATATGCCATAAACCACGACTCCAAGAAACACAATAAGGAAGCCTTACAGCGCTTTTTCATTTCTTTTAGAAAGTTAAACCCCTTTAGGAGACACGCGTCAGCCAAATAATTTAATTAAAATTATCAAAGAACACAGCAATAGCCAGCCTAGAATATTAAAATCAACTTTTCAACGCTGCATATTATTTTATTGATTTATATATCTTTCTTATCTCCAGGTTATAGAATACTAGTATTCATAACAATAGCCTCCAGACGGCCAGCAGAAGACAAAACTTGAAACTTCAATTTGTTTTTATGTCATTCAGTTTTATTGCGCTCATAAGAAAAACACTCGTGAATTCTAACTGGAAAAAAACACCTCCGATTACTCCCGGACTTATTTCCATTACGTTTTTCCTTTGCGTTTTGGTCATTAATCATTATGGGGCATTTGTAATAAATTGTTATTGCAACAACAACAATACCAACAACAATAAAGGAGTAACAAAATAGAAACGACGACAATAACAGAATTGTCTATAGGATTTATTGCCAAACGTGCGGAAAACCGAAACAGTTTTCACTTCACCTCGGTTTAGTTTTTAGTACTTGGATATTTGTTGAATTTGTAGTTAATGCCAAAGGTGATAAAGGTAGTAATTTGTACGTGGTTGTTGTTATTTTTTTCTCATGGACATTGCTTTATTTCGGCATTGGAGTGTTAAAAGTTATAATTGCACTTTTCAAATGTTGATTTCCTTTGCCAGTGTGCCGCAGCGATGGGAGAAAAATGATCTTATGATTTATAACTTATTTAATATGCAAGTGGAAATACTACAGTATGCAATTATTGGTTTTTTTTCACTTTAGTTGTTGAGTTGTTGTTTCCAAAGGTTGTTGAGTGGCGCATAAAGTGAAAAGTAGTCAACAAAATGTTCGCCGGAAAAAAACGATTTCTAATGAAATCAAAAAACTAATAAATATTAGCTGAGATGTTTTCGCAAAATGAAATTGACTGTGCTTGATAAAAGTTCGTTTCTTAAGTCTTTTGTTGTTTTGTTTCAACCATTAGAACTACATATATAATGTCTTAAAGAATTAAAAGAACTTTGGTGATCATGAGAGTTGCGCTTAAATCTAGTTTAAAAGTTTAAAACAAAAATTTACTTTAATTATGTTATGGAGTATTTTCGGACAATTTGGTATATATGTTATAAATATAACAATATCGGCACAGTGTGGCTTTGTGTCTACACACATTTGACTGAAACAATGCATTTATAGAGACAACACTGGCCAACGTTCTGAACGAGAGCGTTACATATTCAAAATTTAGTTAAAACAATGATTTAATATAATGATTTTCATTGTCTTTTCTAATTCAGAAAATCTAAATATAATTACATATTTCCCAGTAATTGTTGACAATACTTAAATTCAGAAACATTTCTTAAATCTACGAAAATTATTTCGAATTTGCCAAAATCTGTAAACATTAATTTTCTACCATTTGTTTCCAAATAATAAATAACTAAAACCAAAACTAAAGCAATTAAAATGGACGCATAACATGCATAGATAACTATCTAAAAGCCCAAAATATTAAAATAATCTACTGAGAATAAAGCAATGGACTGCTAAATTTTTCTATTCAATTCAATTCATTTCTAAAAAAAATACGATGTCAATGGAAATACGGAAATGGTGAAATCAGGAGAGTTCCAATATAAATTCCTTTTTATTTTCATTTTATGCAAAGGCAAGAAAATTTTCGGTAATTTTATTGAGGTTTTAAAACGGACCATATTTTCTACCTGTACTGAGGTCTCTTTACTTTTTCATACCACTTGACAGCAGTACAGAAACTTTACGTTGATCTTTGGCACAAAAGTGTGTGAATAATATGAATATGGTGCGTAAAATCGTGTGTTATATATGGCCCTATACCGAAACTTACTTCCTGAAGTATTAGGAAAAATTTGAGAAAATTTCCAAAACGAACGTAAATAATACACGAAATTAAATCTGAATTATTTTAAGAGAACTCTCAGTGAAGCCTTGTTAGACATTTGAACATATGTTCGCATGTCACATTGAAACATCCTTCACAGCGCTCAACGCCAAGCGTTACGGAATTATGATTATCAATATTTTGTAGGCTTAAATTTGAAGATATGAATGTAGACGAACTCTGGTTTCAACAGGATGGTTTAACATGTCAAATATTCCAAGAAAGTTCGGTAATTGATTTGCCGCCTTGGAATTGCGATTTGCCGGATGACGTTATAAAGGGTGTCCCAACAAGAACGCTAGATTTAAATTTTAAATAAAATACAGATATTTAAAACAAATTGTGAAACTTTATTATATCGTAAAGTAGACAGAACGAGGTTATGTATGGAACAACACGTCGGGCAGATGGCCGCCACGGCTTTGCTGGCATACACGCGATCTTTCAATGAAATTTTCAATGACCGTTTTGCATCAAAGTTGCGGTATTTCATTAATGCAGCGTCCAGTTTCGTCTTTTAAGACTTGAGTTGTCATCGGCTTACTCGCGTAAGCCATCGACTTCAAAAAACCCCAAAGAAAAAAGTCTAATGGTGTTGAATCGCACGATCTAGGCGGCCAATTCTGGTCTGCAAAACGCGAAATAACACGACCGGGAAATGACTGATGCAGCAATTGAATTGTTTCTCTGGCTGTATAATATGTGGCGCCGTCTTGTTGAAACCACCTGCCCTCCACATTCAGTTCTTCAATGCTAAGCACAATAAAAATTGTTCAAATGCCAAACAATGATACTTCGAATGGCGCTAAATTTAAATATTGCACCCTTTAGATAGACGCTATGCGGATAATTCAGACACGATCTAGATCCTTAACATTATCCGACCCATGTGTTAAATTTTTATTCTCGTGTGTGAACTCTGTAATAAAGCAACGATTTTGAAGTATTGTTAAAGAAAATCTATGAACACTCTTTTCCAAATCGCACTTAAATTTCTCAAATAGCTGGAAACAAGAGTTGACAAATAAGCTGGCTATTTTATTATCATCAGATCTATATACGAGGGCGGTCACAAAACTAGCCAACCTGACGCATATATAGTGCCAGTAGTATGAAAAAAAATATTGTGTTGAAAAGTGGCAACTTTACAAAACATATGTTTTCAGTGTCAAGGCGCCACGTTATTTAGTATTTTCGTTTGGGCCATCAAAAATAAACCATCTCAATGAATTTGAAAACATGGAAAAAATTGGTGACCGTTATGTAATTCAATATTTGCATTTGAAAGGCTTCAGTCCAACCAATTTTAAAGCCAAGGTAGATTCTACTCTGCGGGAGTCTGCTTTCCTTCGTTTACGACTGACGAACACCGTACTGGTCGACCAATTGGGGTGCCCACGCCAGACACAGTTAAGAAATTCCACGAAATTGTATTGGGTGATCGGCTTAAGATGCGTGAGTCAGCTGAAATGATAGGCATTTCATAAAGTGTTATACATAGTATATTGACCGAAGATTTGAAGACGCGAAAGCAGGGCGCAAGATAGTGAAGTCGTGAAGATGTTTCAGTAGAGTGTCAGGCGATGTTTCACCGCAATAAAGCCGAATTTTTGCATCGATTTGTAACTATTGCTGAGAAATGGGCCGACCTGCGACAGAGGAAAAGACGAAGCACTGAACTGGAATAGGAGAATTGTGTCCAAAGAAGACGTAGATGGTTCCATCTTCAGGCACGATCATAGCGTTTGTTTTTTGAGATGCGCATCGGATTATTTTTATTGATTACCTTCAGGAAGGAAAGACCATCAACGGCGAATATTATGGTAATTATTGCTCGTGCTCGTTATTATCGTTTAAGTGATGAAATTATGAAATAAAGGCCGAATTTGGTGAAGAAGAAAGTGATTTCTTATCAAGGTAATGCTCCATTTCACACATCCACTATTACGATGGCCAAAATTAATGAATTACCGTTTGAACTGCTTCATTACCCAACTTATTCGCTAGATTTAGCTTCCTTGGGCTATTTTCTATTTCTAAACTTGAAAAAATGGCCCGGTGGCAAAAGATTTGCCAACAATGAAGAGGTGGATCCTGCCGTTGATGAATATTTTAAGAAGTATGACAATTCTTGCTATAGCCAGTGTTGCCGCCATCTACAAAATCTGTATAAATCTAACTGTAGAATCGCCTTGTTTTGCACAGTACTAAAAATCATCTTGATTGTCAAATAATTGTCATTAACAAACTTAACGAAAACAAATTGATTGTCAAGTGGCGTTCCCTTACATCCGCCCTTTTGTTTTGAAATTGTTAAAAAGATTGGTTAGAACACGCGGTGCTCTAGGATATACTTAAAATTATTAATTACTTAAAGCATTCTAGCAGTTTTTCCACTAAAAAGTATATGTAAATAATTAATTTATTTTAATTAATTTTATTCCTAATTGAATTGTATTTTGTGGGAATTTTAATATATGTACAAATTGTTTCAATAAATATTATTTTCTACGAAATAAGGAGTACATTATTCAAGATCCAGGGAGAACTGCTAGCGTGGCCAAATTGCCTTTCAACAGCCAGTTTATAGAAGCTATTAAATATCGCTGGAAAAAGTGTGTTGAGCTAAAAGCAGATCATGTAAAAAAATAAAAACAGTTTTCCCCTTTTTTTTTTGTCGTTTTTGTTAGGTCGATCTTTTAAACTGCATAAAAACAGCTGTAAAATCTACAAATTTCAAAAAAACCCGTATCATATACTCCGGTGCACTACTATAAGAACTTATCGAGTAACATACAAATATTTCGCCAAACTTTATTCTACGGCTTAAAAATTCCTTTGCAGATAATTACGCTGCTACTTTGTTTGGAAAGGAGTTATGCATGTATTTTTGTATGTTATTTGGATGATGTCGACGTTCGATGACGCATATGTGACATCGCAATCCTTGTTCTGGAGGATTGCAGTGGAATTTGTCTCAATTATCGTTTAAATGAATTGTTTTAATTCATTCAAATTTTTTAGTTCCGTTTCGTAAACTTCATGTTTGCAATAACTCCACAAGAAAACATCGGTTACAGTAAGATCCAGAGTATTTGGGGGGACAACAAACTGTGGAGTTTTGTGAAATTTACTTATTAGGGAATTTTGGCTGTATTCATGTCATATCAGGCCTAGCAATGGTGCATTCTTTTGTTGAAATCACACAGAGTTCGTCGTTGTTCTGGAAATTAAAACTCTTTCAACATCTACCAAGTAACGTATCAGTAACAACATTATCAGCCACTCTGTAGAATTTAACTGAATTACTGCGCCTTTGTAGGGAACTTAAGGACCTGCATTTGTTGAAAAACGCATATGAAGACGAAGCAAAAAGTCCTATAGAAGAATTCAACACTAAGATGCATTAAAAATGTGAAGCCGGCGCAACATAAAAAAAAATTAAAAATCGGAAAAAACTTCAAACGGTTCTGAACCACTTTTTCGATATTGATATTGTCACTATTATATTGCATAAATAGAGTTACATGTTGGATACTTTCAGTTGAAACTTGTTACACTATAGTTGGGAGATCAGCTCAATTTCATTAAGTTCAACAGTTTCATGTCATGTATTTATCGTAGCAGATAAAACCTTACAATTTGCCGGTTGAAGTCTACAATTTCGAAAACTGGTCTTCAATGAATAATTTTTATGTTTTCCGTATGTTTAAAGTTTTCGTTTCATTGATAAACTCAATTTTTTCGCTGTTGGTAAAATCTTAAAAATTCAACACAGTTCTTCGCGATTTTTTTGGTTTTTCTGCTGTATTAAAGAGTCTTATATGCAAGATTTGGGAAGTTCTAGAACGGGCGCGGCAACGTAATAGGCAAAAAACTAGCTTACTGCAACCCACTAATTCGAAATTACAGAGGAATGATTGAATTACAAGTACTTGAAGAGGTGTTGTAATCATTTCGCTTTCATTTTGAGGCCATGTTTTTGGCAGACGCTTAACGTGACCCAAATTTGAGATGTGAACCTAAGACTGTTTTGATGAAGTCGACCACTTGTATTGTAATAAATTGACTTTTTCAAATTTTACTAATTTTTATAAGCCGACGCAAGGGACAAATTTTGATGTTGTTAAAGTTTTTAGAAGAGGATTTACAGGTAAGAAATTGAATTTCGACCTAAAAAGTCATGAAACCTTATTGGTCAAAAGATTTGTGGTATCCATGGATTCATGGATTCTGGGTGTTATATTTTTCCTGCATAAAATGATACATAACATCATTCTTTCGGGTAAAAATATAGAAATTTGCCCATAAAAATGTTTTCAAACATTTTTTAAAATGCCCGTAATATATCAAAAGATACTCTTAATTTGGCTGACATCTTCCAAGTGATTGCGTGTTATTCAAAAGGCAATATTATTTTCCAATTAAAATGATCTGAATTTCGATTGTTTGTTAAACAAAAGTTGAATAATTTATTCATTAATCTAAGTGGTTATCAAACGAACCTCGTCCATTGCATAACTTACTCTACATTGTCTAATTTTTTTAATTGCCTTTTGAACATACAAGATTTGTAATTTGCATCGCATAATTTATGAATGATAAATAATTACTTGTAATTTTCGTATCAAACTCTTAAAGAAATTACAACTTCTGGCTGGAGTCTGTCAATCATTGAGTCCGCCTTAAATTCCACTGGTAAAACTTTCATATACTTTTAGCTACGTCTGACATTGATTAAATATCAATTTAGTTTTCTACAGTTTTGAAGCTTAAAAGTCACTGCTAACAATTTAATATTATTTAAATAAGTCTTTAGACTTCCACGAACTATGGAGGCGACATGGAGGACTTTCACTTTCATTTCATTTTTTTTTATTTTTCTTTCAATATGATGAAAATAAATGGATAACGCAAATTACAAAATTGCTGACATTAAAAAAAAGTAATGCAAACACAAACAAAAGAGGAAATATGTTCAAGGAGTTTATTAAAATGTGATCACATGTAAAGCCACTACTCTATACAAGCGACAAGTAGAAAATGGGACCGACATTTTGTTATGCATTTGAGAGATACGTTTTTGCAAAACTCGCTAAATTGCAAAAAACTTACTGAAGAAATACAATTAGCAACTGTCATCTGAGAAAGCGTCCAAACAATCATAACGTTGGTGTCATTGTTTCTCTTGCAGCTTTTGTTGCCTCAAAGTTGCTGACGATCCGGGGAGTGAGTGTGACGAATTGCCACCCGTCACATTGTCACGTTGGTCACAATGCCATGGAAATCTGATACTTAAAGCTCGACATTATAAATGCAACTGTGTTGTTTCATCTTCCTGAAAACGAATTTGTTTTGTTGTGCAATATTTGCTTGTTTTTTGTTTTATGGGAGCGGAATTTTCACAACCGAAATGTACATAACTGAACAAAATGATGGGTAATTTTGCAGCATGGAAGTGGTATAATAAGTGAAGTTTCTCAGGCCATAATAATACAATGTGGTAGATTAAAAAAAATGAATAGGCGGAAATGCGGCCAAAGATAATTTCGGCCATTATAACGTACCCAGCATCCCTGCATTCAGAAGTAAATAAACCAAGCTTGGACAGTGCGATTGTATGAGAACCAAAAATTGATTCCAACAAGTTTTGCTTAAAAAAATGAACATATCTTACAAATTTGTAATCATCTAAGCATACGTATAAAATTTAAATAAATGGGATTATATTCTAATGTAAATTGTGCCCTTTGATAACAAAGACACAAATCTAAGGAAACCCAAAGGGATTATATCTAAACTTGTACTAATATAGACCATTTTATTTTGATCCGTCTTTAATCCAAACCATAATATGTTTGCTGTGGCTTGTCGAAGTGATTAAATTAGGTTTTGATACTACGTTTTTAAAGGGGCCGTATTAAATCGTTGGGATGGTTAAATCTCAGCCGAATGAAAGTGAATGCAATTGAAAAAGGCGGTTTTCTTTAAATTTCTTCCCTTCTTCCTTTTAAAATATCGGTTTTCAAAGGAGCTGTGCATTTGATTTCTCCATAGCAAAAAATATTTGAAGTACTTCTCAGGACATTGGCTTTTCACTGCTTCGAAAAATGTTTGACTCTAAAACGATTCCTTGAAAATAGATAGATTTTATTTTAAAGAACTATCACGGGAGACAAAATAATAGACCTCTTCAAATGTTTTCTTGAGAATTGGATCCAGTTTATCCAATTTTCGCAAAAAAAATCTCATTTTCTCAAGCTGAAAAGTCAACTTGTCCTACGGTAAACTCATGTTCAACTCATTAATAGACCACTCCTAGAAAAATTTCTCAATGCTATTACAATGATTTCTTTACATCAATCAAAAAACATTAATACGGAGTTAGCTATTCCCTTGTAAAAGGGTTTAATCGAGTCGATTGTAAACTGTAATTCCATAGGAATGAATTCCAAACGCATTAGTCTGCTGCGCTCTCTCTCCCTCTCTCCCTATCTCTCTAATTCCTTCAAGATTTGAAAGCTTGACAAAAGTCAGGTTCTTCCAACGAAATTTTTTTCGCTCTGTTCTGCGCCGCTTATTTAGTTTATTTTCCAATACTTTTCATGCTCGAGAATTTTTATCTATCCGACATTATGGACTAACGAATGCAATCATTGCTTTTTGATGCACCAATAACACGATAAGTCCACAAATTCTGCGTTCAGAATACTTTTTAATGGACTGGATCCAGTTAATCGTATTTTCGTTAAAAACATTTTATTTTCATTGTTTTTAAAGCACTGTTTCAGAAGCACTGAAATGTCAGATTGTCCTAGTTGAAGGACATGTCATTGATAGACAACTTCTGGATGCCAGAAGAAGTGGTTATTATGCTTTTTTTGGATGCTCCCTTTTTGCTGATGGTAATCGAAGACAGCCTTAAAATTGATAAATGGGCGCTATGTATGGTCGGCATCTACTGCTCTTTTCCAGAAACTGACACATTGCAAATATTTAGATAATTGTAGATCTGCCAGGTCTGAAGCCTGGTTTATCCAGTTCATCGCATTTACGTTAAAAGCATTTTATTTTCATTGTTTTTAAAGCGCTGTTTCAGAAACACTGAAAAGTCAGATTGTCCTACAACAATCTCATGTCATTGATAGACAACTTCTGGATCCCAGAAGAAGTGGTTATTATGCTTTTTTTGGATGCTCCCTTTTTGCTGTTGGTAATCGAAGACAGCCTTAAAATTGACAAATGGGCGCCATGTATGGTCGGCATCTACTGGTCTTTTCCAGATAATGACACATTACAAATATTTATATAATTGTAGATCTGCCAGGTCTGAAGCCACTTGACAAGAATAAAATTTGATTAGGATAAAATTTATTGTTTGAGATGCTTGAATCGAATTAGATTGCAATTATTGGATTTTCATTCGTTCAGAGTTTACGAGCTGATGGACACTCATTATCAGTTGATCACTGTTGCCCATTCAATATTGCTATTATGATCCCATTGTAACCTGATAGTGATCAATCTGTGGTATTGACGGTGAGCAGCATAATTTCTTCGAATGTACGTACTGCTTTCGGAAACTAATAAATTGTGGAGTATTGCCAGTTCTTTCTAAGATTGGCTCTATTCTCTGTGTCACTACAAAATGAAATAAGAATGAAACAACATCGGGAGCAACACTACCCTTCTTTGGTGTTAAAAATGTTTGCGCAGGAGACTGCGAAACTTACTTAAGTCAAGGCTCTATCGCTCTTCGTTGGCAAATATAAATACTGCTACGAGCCAGATAATATTCCCCCGATATTTTTTAATATAGTCCTTTTCGGAACATTCTTTTATGCGAAAATTTATTGCAATTGTTTCGATAAACTTATTTTCACTAAGTTGATGACGGAATTTTGACAGACCGCAATTGTAGAATGCACGATTTGCACTTTGTACGCTTTTGTGTAAAGTCCTGACATAAAATACGCCACTCTCATCTACCGCTCCTAAAATGGAAGTAAAACTCATATTTTCTGACAGCTAGATTTCATATGAACTGTTTTTTGTTTAGTGCAGAAATTACGCGAAATTCGTTAAAACGTAAACCATTAAATATTTCAAAACGAAATACATGGCGCTTGGACAACTATTGTAATTAATGGCACATATTTCAATGTCAGTGCCAAAATTGTATTTTGTTAAGTTGTCTAATTGACGTTCAATTTCAACAAAAACACGAGTAACTATTGCAAATTTTGTGTGGACAAAAGGCCAAAAACGCGAGCCACTGACTCGAACCTAAACTAAAACTTCACATGGTTTGCCGCCCTGTTTGATTTGCTGCACAGAGTAGCTTTTGTGATTGATGGTTTTTAGGATTTTTTTTCTTAGTATTTTTGTGTTTATATTCATGGTGTTGCATCTTAAAAGAAATTAAGGCGATAATCATGAAATTGAATTTGCTTTGGATTTCGTTCCGGCATACAATTGAATTTTCGTGGGAACTAATGAGTTGACAACTGCGTTTTTGATCGGTAGAAAATATGTGAAAATATGTGCAGAATGGCTTAGTTTTTGTACAGGAATTTTCCGCTTATAATAATGGCTGGAGGTTTATATTAGTTGGTATTTTGTATGTCGATGGGCTTAAACTCAAATTCCCCTTCTGTCATCAAGCTGAGAAATGTCAAGACATATTTCATTGGCAAGGACTTTCAAAATATTTTGTACATCGATTACCGTCTTCCCCATTATATTAATAAACTTTTCAGTACAGACAATCCTTGTTACCTATATTGCCGTGAACGTATTTATTTATTTATATATTTTTTTCTTTTTTTGAGGGTCATTGAACGCGATTAATTTCCCGTTTATCCTGATAAATTTTAATAAAAGCATCGTAAGTCATGTAGATTTTGCATTTTCTTTTTAGCTAAAAATAACCAGACCTCTCCTTTTTCCTTAAAAATAATAACCACCGTTGGTGGCCACTTATTTGGCAGAAGCAAAATGGTCCCCCTTAACAAGCGGCAAACCCTAAAAACAAAAATGCAGTTACCTTTATATAAGCACATTTTAACCAACAACCAGTTCTTGTTTCTTTACGTAAAAATTTTGAAGGTCTGGGAATAAAATACAGGAATTTGAGTAAGCATTTTTCTGTACAGCATCTCATGAACCCTTTCTTATCTCCTTATACAAGTCGTATGTGCAGTGCTTTCGTTTCCTATAAATGGCAACGGTGGCGACGTTGAGGGCAATAAATCTTTTAACAACTTTTGCAGCACGAAATCGAAATTTTAGTGAGACTAAGATGCAAGGATCGTATTTTTGGGCGAGTTTTGGTTTTTTTTTTTTTTTTTTGATGATTGCCCTCGAAAGATGTCTTACGTACGTATTAATTGCGTAATTTAAGCTTGAACATGAATTTTTTTTATTTTATTTTTTTGAGCCTGTTATCCTTTTGTTTGTTGCGAGACAATGACGTAGATTGAACGCTTTGAATGAGGTTCCATTTTATTTCGTTTGGTTTTGGTAGGGTTCCCTTCTATATTATGTTGCTGATGAAATCTGATTTTATTTCCTGTGCCCGTCCAGCATCTTTTTCGGTTTTTGGGTTTTTCTGGTTTGCCAATTTTTTATGTTTGGTTTTGGGTGAATAAATTTAAAATGTATTGCGTTTTACGTGATCTTGTTGTGTTTTAAGTTGGTGTCGCTTTTTGAAGTTTTGCGCTTCATTACATTTGAGTTTATGTGATGAAACAGACGAACACAGTATGAGATTCAAATCTTTACAATATGCATGGAAGATGAAAATGGGAAGGTATCCGAAAGCTCACAAATCTGTGTGATTTTAAAAAAAAGTAAAGACAATGCGTTACAATTAAAAGAGTTAAGTAATAGTGCAGTTAAAGGCAAAAGTAATAACCGAAAATAAATCACACAAGTCATTCAGCACTGCTGGTAACAATCGGGATAGCAGAAGGATACCTAGAAAATAATTTAGCGCTATTCTTATATAAATCAAAGAACAATAACTCAAAGTTAATTAATCACTTACAAGTATGTTCAATCGGATCAATTGTGAACTATAATTTCACAGGAATGAACTCCAAATCCTTCAGTGTACACCAATTCTAATTCAGTACAGCCAATTCTAACCAACGCAATCATTGCTTTGATGCTCCCAGGTCCTCAAGTTCTACAGAGTATTTTTCTCTCTAAGACTCCCAAAAGTGAGTTCTGTTTAGGAACCATGTGGAACCAATGCCCGAAGCAGAAGTGCATGAGGGTTTCACGTTAGTCTCGCCGTGAAGGCCTTACGTACGGTGTGCGACACACTGGGCATATTACAATGCGATTGCCAACTCCCCCTGGGATAGCCAAGTAAAACTTGAACTATATAGGAAAAGGGGCTGACAATTTTGGTACTACCGCAATTGTCAACCCTTTCTTCACAGCCAGGAGATGCCAAACTGATTATGCTAGTATGGAACATAATCCCCATTGGCAGAGGTGAGACTCATCTAACCACCTCTGCTACTCTATGGGTCTGTAGCACCCGGTTGCAATGCAACTCCACATTCGAGTACAAAGTCTTTACCAGCGATTTTTGTATCAACCACAACCCGCATGAACGCCCGAAGCAGCTGGATTTCAATCCGCAATAACGCCTATACTCAAGCTTCATTCGCTTTCTAATTTCTAAGCTGATACTTATAAATTTGTAGACGGCGGTGCCGTTAATATTTATGCTGCATCCCGGAATACCTGATTCTTTTTTTGTGTTAAGACAAATAACTTGATTTTGTACTTGTACATTACCAAACCCTCTTTTGCCGATTCCTTCTCAATGATTGATAACACTGCAGTTACAGTTCATAACTGACAACATCATTGGCCTATGCAAGTATCATGTAGCTTTGGTCGAAGATTGCAAAAGGATTCAATTGAAATTTTGCCTACCTTCACTGATGATATTGTGGCGGTCGCTATCATACCATAAAGACATTCCACGGACGTTCGATGAATTAAAATTACAGTCCCTTTCAGTATTCATTGATTTCCACCATTTGTTACTTATAATTAGTTAATTAATTCTGAAAAAACTCTGTAAAGTACCAATTTCAAGAGGCGGGTTTAGTCCTTGTGCGAAAATGTCTTTTTTTGAATTTATCTATTTTGCCTCTTGTAAAACTTGCGGTTCATAATTTTGGATGATCAATCGCGTAACCGTCCGATTATCTTTCAACAACCTCAGCTATAAATGGGGCAATCTTTTACAAGTTTGCATAAAGTGAAGATGGTTTCCCGCCTTATTTCTCACAAACCTCTCTTCTCATATACAATATGTCAACTTAGCTTAACTGCCAGTGTCAATTTTCACTGGCACTAGCTATAACACCATCACGAATATATCCGCAGCCACTACATATTGTGTTCAGTTAGCCCCAGAACTAAGGAAGAAAAAACGTCTTTCTCGCTTAATATTGTCTAGAGCATCCTTCAAGAGTGACACAACAAGTTCAACATTTGTCTAACATACCGATGCTTTTCTTTATAGAAGACTTTGTCAATACCCCTCAAAATTACTTTCGACCCTTATTGCATTTTTGATTTTTACAAACATCGGTCTTGAGGAAGAAAAAACTCGTTTTTTGCAAAATTCGGCTTTATTCGTCACCATAGTTTCTGTCAAGTGAGATACAATCAATTCAAAGGTTCTCTAATACATTGATGTCTTTTTATTTGAGAATTTGTCCTTCGAAATATGAGATTTGCAAACAGATATTAGTCGTTGTTATGAAAATCTCTAGGGAACGGTAGATGAGGCAGCAATACGAATTTAATGTAATTATGTATAGTGAATCGTCTTGATGAAGAAGTGGGTTTCTTGGGAACTTGTTTTTTTTATTTCATCCTCCAAACGAGCCAGGAGTGTGTGCCATATACCACTATTCACTATTTTTTTCTACAGCTCCGAGCCAGTAAAACATTAATGTTTCTGTTCCACTATCAGCGAACGTGATACCTCCTTGGGAAGCATTTTACTCATGGCCAAATTTTTATGCATGACTTTAATGTCAACTATCTCCTGCAACATAACTTTTCAATTGTCAAAACAATTTAGAGAATTTCGTATGGTTTTTGGTATAATCAACTCTTTTGGAAATGCATTGTGTTCAGTATTCTCATCACCTGTGTGAGCACGTTTAAAATCAGCTAACCATAGATAAGTTATCGTTTTCGGCTTAAAATTATCACCATAAAGCATTTCGAGCTATTGCTGAGTTTGAGTGGTGTCCCTTTCCCATAAAAAAATCAATATTTAATCAATATACGATATTAATTTCTTCCATTGCTCTAAAAAGCAAAGGTAGGGTTGTCAAAGTATTATAATTAAACATAAATTATATATATTTTCCTTTTAGCTCAATACACTTTTTCGAGTGATATTCAGTAGTTTTTATACCCTGTTTATAGTAAGAAATGTCAAAACCCTTAAAACAGCCATCAACATCAGACTCCACTTCTTTATTGTTGGCAAATCTTTTACCAGTGAGCCACTATTTCAAGTTTGGAAATAGAAAATAGTCCGAAATCTGGCAAATAAGATGCGTGGAGAAGCAATTCAAACTTTAATTCATTAATTTGGGCCATCGCAATAGTGAATGTGTGAACAGGAGCATTGTCTTGATGAAACAACACTTTCTTTTACGCCAAATGCGGGGTTTTTCCATAATTTCATCACCTAAACGCTGCAATAAATTAGCATAGTATTCGCCATTGATATTTTTCTATCTGAAGGCAATCAATAAATATAATCCCGTGTGCATTCCAAAAAACAGAAGCCATGAACTTGCCTACAGATGGAACCGTCTTCGCCTTCTTTGGATATGATGCTCTCATTCCAGTCCACTCTTTTGACCGTTGTTTTGTCTCAGGTGTGAAGTAGTGGACCCATGTCTCATCCATGGTCATAAATCGGCGGAAAAATTCGGCTTTACTGTAGTGAAACATTGCCAAAGACCCTACTGAAATACCTGCACGCCACTGTTTTTGCTCTATTGAAAGCAAGCGCGGCACCCATCTTGTGCACAGCTTTCTCAACTGCAAATCTTCGGTCTGTGAATGATGTACGGCACTTCTTGAAATGCCTGTCATTTCATCTAGATCCATTTTGTGGATTTTCTTAGTCGTGTCTGACGTGGGCATCTCAATTGGGCGACCACTACAGTGTTCGTCTTGGCAGCTCATACCACCTCGTTTAAACTCTGCTAAGCAATATTTACAGTCGTTAACAAAGAAACGGACACCCCCAGAGTAGAGTCTACCTCGGCTTTAATATTGGTTGGACTGAGAACTTTCAGATCGAAATATTGAATTACATAACGGTGACCAATTTTTTCCATGCTTACAAATTCACTGAGATCGTTTACTTTTGATGACTCCAATAAAAATACTAAACCACGTGGTGCCTTGAAACTTAAAACATATGATGTATGAGGTTGCCCTTTTTTCACAAAGATAATTTTTTTGAAACTACTGGCACCATCTATACGTCAACTGGGCTAGTTTTGAAACCGATCTCGTAGGTTTCGAGATATCGCGTAAATATACAACGTTAATGTAGGTTATGCTTTTTTAATCAATTAAATATTCTGTTACAAAGCAAAATATATAATTTGGGAACTGGGTTCATTGTACAAATACTTACATCAACTAGCAAAATCATTTCCTTAGCATCAAATTATCCGCAACGGTCAATATTTATATGTTGTAGTTCCGATTATCTGAAACAATATTGGTTCAAAATTTTCGTATATATTATACTGAATGAGTTAGGATTCATTTCCTACTATTTTCATAAATTTAAAATTTTAGTTTTTCGTTCAACCGGAAGTAATTTTTAAAAAATTTATGTAATTTATTTATTTAGTTAATTTATTTCCATATCCAGACTAACATTTGTTTCTCCTAACGAAGTCACAAAAGAACCGGTAAAACTTGTCATTCGAAAATGGCGATTTTTAAATAAGCGCTGTACGATTTCGATAAAAAAAAGACGTTTTTGTGGTTTCGGTTTGAAAACTGAAGTTATACCTCCATACAATGGTATGGTAATACGTTTGCATATTAATCAATCAGTTTTGTTTCGGCTTTCGTAAAGTTGCTTGTTCAAATGTTTCCGTTTAGAAAATTCGTCAACAGTTCAATTTTGTGATTGGTAGTTCTCCGTTCAAACTATTATAATATTTGCTTGCGAGCCTCCTTCCCCCGTTTAGCCAAATATAACTCATGTTATTGAACTTCTCTTCAATGGATACTTTACAAAATTGTGGTCGCTCAATGTCCGTTTATTGCTGTCTTATTTCGTTGTTTTGTTGCCAGGTACTAACTTAATGTTTATTTATTTAGGGTCGTACGGGTACGATATTTGAATTTATTTGTTTATCAAAAATTACAAATCTTCCAAGGGGGGAGTACTATATAGGTATACTATGTTCGAGTATATTCTGCTGTTAACACAATACATACTGAAAGTAACTTCACGAATTTGAATGTAATGCCACACCTTAGAATAAAATTAAGCATTTAAATAAAATTGTACATGAAATTTAAACAATACTTAATACTTAAATGCTTTTTGGTGATTTTACCACAACTTTTCGAAATGGGCTCAGAACTCATTTCAACGCAAAACTGATTAAGGGAAGCATCTTAAATAAAGGTGTGATATTAAAACTGAGGTAAAATTGATTTGTTTCTTGGGCATTATATTGAATGATATACCCTCATTAAAAAGTTGATGTCTTAAGATGATGGTAATTTAATAAAACTTTATTACAATTGCGTGTCGTAGTACGAAGTCTTGTAGGGGTACTACTCAATGCTGAGTACTACTCATCACCACCAAGAGCTGCGTTACATCAAGTCATTATCTGGCCTATACTTTATACATACCCGTACATACATGTAGTAAAGTACAAGTGTTATATGATGAAAAGTTCTTGAAAATGATGGGAACTTTTTGCTTAATTCTGATTGTTGTATTTTATCTACACGATATTACGTACTTACAAACAGAAATACATACATAGATCTAGTATGTAGTTTTATTGTTTTTTATGTGAATCATCATCATTGTAGGGTCGTCATGTAATATAAATTATTATGAATTTCCTGTGAGATTATGATAGACGAAGGCGAACTGACGGACAGATGTTGGCTGAATGTATGGACTAGCGTATCGGTGGTTTCTACATATATTTACAAACTATAGGCCCATCATGTTCGTAAGGGCTAAGACTGAAAAACAATTATGTACCTTGGTTTATTTATATTTGTTTACGGTTTTTGCGGTTTTCTTCTTTTGAATCATTTCAATGCTGCTGCTCTCCCTCACTCACCGTTATCATTTGAAAAATTTCAAAGAAGAAGAATTGTCAAAGATTCCCACCATTCATATTACCATCATCATTGGCATTACCATCATCATCATCAGCATCGACTTTGTCGCTGTCCTCACCGTCATTGAGCGCAATGATACCTATAATTAATTGAAACCTCTTGTAATACATGTCAACACCCTATCTTAAGGTTGGGATTATGGTTTCAGTAAAACCGAATCACAATATACAGTTTTTCATATAAGTTGTGTTTAATGTATGAAGAAAATTATAGGTCATTTATGCCCTCTTTTAATATAAGAAGAAAAAAACTTGACATGTATATCCATGTCTTCTTTTATATTTGTTTATGTAGTTTGTTCAATGCACAGTGGGCAGAAGTGATGAAAAATGTATAACCATAATGTTAAAGATACAGTGTTTGAGATACAGAGATATCAGTTTTGGAGGTGACCCAACTTAAAGCAAGATTTTTTTGTAACGCATATGTTCGTCTTCCAATCGAAATACCAAGATACTGCGTACGGTATGGAAGGGTCCTTTGAGACGATCTCTCTATGATTTAAGAATATATCGTTCTACCGAAAACTTTACATTCGTAGTACAGATTTCCTTCTTTATTATAAAATTCACTTTATTATATTTTTATCAAGAAAGAAATGGTAGCCTTGCTTTGGGAACAATTCCACAATTCCAATTCTACTATTTCTGTTTCTACAACGAGAAAAGTGCGTCCTTAGTAAATACAATTTTTTAGATCGTTCTGTACCACAAATATTAAAATTTCTGAAAACTCCACATTTTAAAATAGCAATTTGACTCTTCTACGTAGCTTACACGTCTGCGTAAAGTGACGCTGACCGACACGAAGATTGGCAAATATCTTAGCGATCCCTTTTGCACCAAACGAGGATTTAGGCAGGGCGGCAATCTATCATGCGACGTCTTCAACAATATGTTGGAGATGATTAAGACGAATGCCTCAGTTAACACGTCTGAGACCATCTTTAACACAAGCCATATGTTACTCGCATATGCAGATGGCATAGACATCATTGGCATAAAACTGCGAGATGTTAGTGCAACCTTCTCAAGCATTGAAAAGGAAGCAGCGAAAATGGGTCTGGTGGTAAACGAGGATAAAACAAAGCTATTGGTTTCAACGAAACAAAAAGTCTACTCGTATGGGACGCTGTGTGAACGTTGACAACTATAATTTTAAAGTGGCAGAAGAATTCATCTACCTCAGTTCCGCTGTAAATAAAGCAAATGATGTCAGCATGGAGATAAAGAGCAGAGTATTGCTTGCTAATAGATGTTACTACGGGCTAAGCAGGCGACTCAATGATAAAGCCCTCTCTCGATAAACAAAAATCCGACAGTACCAGACGTTGGTTCTACTTGTTTTGTTATATGACGCAGAATAGTGGGTTATGACGGATGAATCAGTACTGGCAGTTTCGAGAGGAAGATACTCCGGAAAATATGTGGACCCATCATCGTTAACTTATCGTTGACTGAATCATTACTGGCAGTTTTCGATAGGGAGATACTCCGGGAAATATATGGACCCATCATCGTTAATGGAGAGTATCGGCGTCGCATGAACAATGAGCTGTATGAGCTATATGCCGATAACGACGTGGTCAAACGCATTAATATGTTGGGCGGATGGCATGGAAAGTTTTCGGCAACAAACTTGATGGACAGTGCAGAAGAGGGCGACCAGAACTCCGTTGGAAAGACCAACGGAAGTTTTCGGCAACAAACTTGATGGACTGTGCAGAAGAGGGCGACCAAAACTCCGTTGGAAAGACCAGGCTATTGAAGCTTGGTGTGACGAGACTTCATAATTTGCAGGATCTCATAAAACGTACCTGGACCGCTGTTTCAAAATACCCATTCAATGCTCCCATAATCCAAAGATGTTTTAGAAGAATTATTATCAGATTGAAAAGCGGTATCCAATAAAGCTTTGGAAATTGTAAATCAACATCGAGGCATACGTTAATTTCAATGGTAAAATATTTTCTTATAAGGAATATTTAAAAAAAAAAATGTAGGAAATTTAAAAATAGCAAGAACATGCAAGTAAAAATTGTTAACTTGCATTTTAGAAATATAAAAAATCCGATAGTTGTATCTTATCAGACATTATAAATGATAAAAATAAATGTAGAAACAGTATCATAAAACATATATCGACTCACCATCAAATGAGAAGACGTATCAAAAATTATTCCGTATGTAGTATAAAAATCGAATGAAACACTCAAATTTGCATTATATATTAACATTTTTAGTGGAATCGATAAATTGGTCTTTGCCATTTAATTTTTAAAAACAATTTCATGTAAGTGTTGTCCGCGGCTTCGCCTCAAAATGTCCATTCGGAAGGTCCAATTTTTCGTCGTTATTCAAATTTAAGTCTTGGAAGTCATTAGTAAAGAGGTTGACGTTGCCACTTAAAAAAATAACTAAATCTCCTCAAGATCAATCACAATATAAAAATGGTTTTCCATTACATCACATTTCTGAAAAGCTGAATTTGGTATTTCTGTCGGCCATTAGACAATGTTTTGCCAGCAGCGATATAAAATTATAGTTAATTCTAAACACATTACATTTTGGGAAAAAACTTTATATGATTTTCAGAAAATGTCAAAAATTATATATTTATGTGATTATTTTGTTGACTTCATTTTGTACGTTTCTATGTCTAGACTGCGATAATAATTTCGTCCTCTTCATTTCCAGTTCTAAATCAATAAAAATTACAGAAAATCACTTTCCGTTGCTCACTTTTGCTGGTATTTTCCAAAAATTTTTCCATATTTTCATATTGCTTACAAGTTGGGAGCATCATTTCCGCATTTTTTCCTGATATATCCACAATATTATCCTTTGTACCGTGTTCAAAAAGTAAAACCAGTTTTTATTATTTTTAGCATATTATTTTATATTATTTTATTTATAGCATTTCATAAAAGAACATCTTCTCAGCTATAAACCACTGACAAAATATTATTATCATCATATTATCATCGAATAATCCAATCATCAAAACATTTCCAAATACTTTTGCCGGAAAAGACTTCAGTTCTCGCCGTGATATTTCTTTTACTTCTATTGACAGAAAATCGCTATAGCGAGGTGGTAATTTAAGTTTTGGAAAACGAAATAAGTCAGCAGATGACAAATCCGATGAATACGATTATTGTTCGATGATATTTCTTAAATTTGCGGCCAAAAGTTCGTTCACAATGATAATTTTCTGAAGTGGTGCTTTATCGTGATGCAAAATTCGCCATGAAATTTCTTTTCTTTTTCACATCGTTACTTTTTCCACGAATTCCCTCTCTCAAATGCCACATATTCAGAATTTATCAGCGCTATAATCAAAGAAAGGGGTGATTTTTCATGTTTGGCTTAGTTGCAGGGTGTCATTTCGAAGCTTATTGGTTTTCGCGTTTTATCACCGGTTATAATACAAAAATCTGCATAGTAACAGCGTTTAATGTCCAATACCAGGTACTTTGTTGACATAATTTTTATATTATTAGACTCGCAAAAGTTTTACAATTTTGATCATTCGATCGCACTGTGCCATGCCAGTGGTTCCATTGAATCTTAAACAATTTTTCTTTCAGGCGTATCATCACTTAGGCCTGACTTTATTTCTTCGGCTTTGCCATAAACCTTAATTGCAGTATCATTTTTCTTAGAGGTTTTCAGTTTTCCTCTTCATTTTTTTTGTTTTTTTTTGTTTTTGTATTGTCACTTTTATTGTTGTTATTTGTAAAATGCATTTCTACAATTCCTTTCCAACACAGAAATCGCGGGTACAACCTAAACTCTCTGGTCTGAAGTTCATGATAATATTTGTGGGTAATTGTCGTCATCGCTCGTCATAAAGATTTTTCACTTGAAAAACATTTCATTTCTGCTCTCATCGGGCTTATTTATTGCACACCGAGTGAACGAGACAATTTTCTGAACTAATTCAGTCTGATGTACAGAGTTTCTGTCTGTTAAAGAAAATGAGTGATTTGGGTTTTTTCTTTCTGAGATCTGTTTCAAGTGCATGGAGTGCACTACAAGTCTTCACAGTTTTGTTTGTTTTTTTTTTCTTTTTTGCTGTTGTAATTATAGTTTTTTGTCGTGGTAATTGAGCATTTACAATAAATTAATAGTATCGAGGGGAAAACGTCATAATAGTCACCATCGCTGTCATCGTAATACAAAAGACATTTTGTAGTTTTTTTCTGATTTCTTCATCATCATTTCAATGTTTTGTGTGATTTAGAAAGTGTGACAATTTTTTTTTTTCGATATTGAAAACTCGAGTGTTTTCCCTCTTTTGATATTTATGGCCTGTGATTGTGTATTGTGTAGTATTTTTTATGTCTCTGTCTGTCCGCAAAACTCTGGCTTGACTGATACATCATCAGTCCAACCATTATGTTAATGATTTTTGTTGTGGTTTAAACTTTGTAAATCAATCTACCCTCCTCCTCTTACTCTATATGGCTTTACATCGTTCCCTTTTTCTATGTGAACAAGTAATAAAAAGTTTCTGAGAAAATTGCTCTTTTTTTGTATTTGAATTCTGTTTGAATACAGAAATAATGTCATATAAATAGTAATCAATGAGAGTATTGGAAAATTTAGAGCAATTGCCTGTTAGTGGGAATGAGAAAATCACCAGATCAATTGAAGCATGATGAAGCTGAATATTTATTCTCTACATATATATGAAAAACAAAAACTGTTTGGCATGGTGTCCCAATTAAACTATAAATGACAATAAATTGAGATTTATAATGAGGTCGGAAACCCATGGAGAACAGGCGTTGAACATGTAAACTTCAGAACAAGAGTTTATAAATTATTTCAGTTCTAGCAGCAGCAACGATGTAAAGCAATAAACATTGAATTTGAAACGAACAACTACATTTTTCAGAAATACAGGGTGGCGCACGAATACTACTGTCAACTGCCAATGAGAACCGTTATTTATAGATGTTGAAGGAGCTTTTTTTAAACCCAGAACTGCGCTGAAAGTGTATCCGTTTAACGGCATTTGTTTCCAGCAAGATGAAGCAACAGCATACATAGCCAGACCGGTTATGGCGGAGCTTCAGCGAAAATTCCCAAATTAATTAATGTCCAGATATTCAATTTTCCTCTGGCCCTTAAGGTCACTTGACCTGACTGCATTAAACTTTTTTTTATGGGGTTATATCAAGTTAGAAGTGTAAGAATAGAAATCAAGGAATTTGATTGAATTGAAACAATAATTGAATAATTTTCGAATCAAGTGTCGCATACGCGTAAATGAGCATAGAGTTCATTTAGGGTCTATCATCTTCAAAACCATTAAAACAATAATTGAAAAAATGAATAATTTTCGAAACAAGTGTCGCGTTAATGAGCATAGAGTTTATTTAGGGTCTATGATCTTCGAAAACAATTAGCTATATAAAATAACATTGAATTTTCTATACAATACAAAAAAAAATTAATCAAATATACATTGATTAAAAAAAAAGTTATTTGAATTTCTCATTATAGTGCATTTGGTGTGCCACCCTGCATGTTGCCTCATCTTCCAAAATTTTCATTATTCCAACAGCAAGTTTTACTATTGAAAGAAGAACTGCTGTCGAAGACTTTTAGTTTAAAGTTATATTTTTATTCAATAGAAATTTGTACACGTTTTTAATGTTATGATGGGAGACAACATCATAAAATCAAAAACGTATAAAAAATTACCTCTTAAAGTAATTAAAAAATATATAATTTCAAAAAATAAAATAACCAGTTCTTAGAAATAAAAATGGTAAAAATTTGGTGAATTTTTCAAACAAAAATATTAGCAAAAACATGTAATTATAGGTCAGTGCTTGTAGTATTGCCAATTGAAAATGTAATTTTATAAAATTATTATTTTTTTTTTTTTTGTTTTTTTTATGTAATAACTTCAGTATGTCCTGAAAACATTTCAATTTATAGAAAAATATGTCATTATACGTTGTAGGCACCTTCAGCGCGATTAATAGCATCGAATCTCTCTGGGAAGGCTCTACATGCTGCACGAATGTGGTCTGATAGTATTTTTTTTTTTCTATTCTCAGTGAGTGACAATTTTTATTATTTTGGCCTACATAGGACCATTCATTTTAAGTTCAAGTCTTATGATGGTCATTGCAGTGAAGAAATGAAGTTTTTCTTTCAAAAAACGTTAGTTTTCATAGGCTTTATGGAATGTGACTGAGTTTTGTTGAAAACTTCAATGATTTCTACTGAATTGCCTACGTGCCCAAAGTAACAAAACATCTTATCAAATCTTTTCACGGTTGATTTGTTGAGTTAACTTTACGTCCAGCTCAATAAAAACGAATGCTGAAGGTCGTATAATAGTTACCGCTGCCTAAACCAGAGCAACGCAGATGAATTCGAACTAAATTGTCTTTTAATTTGCACTCTAACTATACGCGATCGATTTTTTTGATTACCTACTGCTGAACCGTAAATTTTTTTTTCCAAAAAGACCAAATTTTCTAGCTCACTACCAATGTGCAAGTATTTTAACACCTTTGTTCTTGCTAGACGAACTGCAGGTGTTAAATCTTGGACTTTTCGTATTTTATAGAACTTCAATCGCAGTTCATTTTTTAATATGCGCTCCATACTGCGAGCAGACACATTGACATTTTTCTCCAATTGAACTGAATTTTTGTCGTGGAGTACGTTAAATTTTGACCTTCAGTTTTCAAAGCATTTCTGGCAATGTTGTTGTTTTCAATGTCCTTTTTTTAATGCTACCGGTATCGTTCTAACATTTAATGGCTTTGCTCACGCGTAAAAGTCGTTGCTTATTAACAATGCCTAATTGCGACTTTCAAGCCAAAAAGAAAGCAATGACGCTGTTACGTTTGAATACCATTTCGACAACTTAGGATTGTAAATAACATAATAAACGTACGCTTGTCAAAAAATGAGCGCGCTGTCATTAGCCGTTTTGTTGCCACATTAGCGTGAAGTTAACAATACTTCGTGCGGCTACACCAGCATATTCTTTTTACAAACGAATGCATAAAATGTAAGTCCCATCTTTGTAGTTCTAGTATTAGATGAGATATGATCGGGTAGAGACTCGCACCTTTTTAAAAAATAACCTGAAACAGCCTACGATAATTTTCTAATCGTTATTTACAATCAGTTAAGACTTGGGACTCTCCGTATCATCTCTAAAATCCCATGAAATCCAAGGTTTTTCTTACAAGAAAAAATTTCCAGCTTCATTTCTTCACAACAAGGACCACATTATTTCCTGAATTAAAATCCAATAGATTTTTCCATAGGCTACATTTTTGAGGCCAAGATTTCGCCTACGAAATATGAGAAAGTCAATGCCTTAATAATTGCTGTTCGCCTAGAATGCGAAAAAAATACTCTCAGGTCACATTTGTGCCGCGTGTGAAGCTATGCCGAACAGATTCGATGCTATTATCTGCACTAAAGGAGGCTGCGTCGAAAAATAGTACATTTTTCGTAAAATTTAAAATGTTTTTACGATATACTGAAGTTCTTAAACGAAAAGAAAAAAAAACAAAGTTGACAAAGTTACAGCATTTTTAATTGGAAACACATCGAACGCCACGTTTGTATAAGTCCATAATAATGGACCGAATATTTTCTTTTATTTCAGTAGTTCTAATTTACCGACCGAATCAGATTGCATTGGGAAATGGTTGAACATATAGTGGATTTTCGATAATTTGTTTCAATAAATTTGTTTGCATCAGTTACGATTTTCTTCACAATATGTACTGCAAGGCAGAAGGATCTTAGGTATGAAATTTGATTCAAATCGAATCAATCCAAATCTGTTTTTCTACAACTTTATAAAATATTAATTTTCTCGTTTTATTGATGTTGTATTTGAAGTACTACAGAATCGAAAAATATTCGTTTATAGGCGTGGCATCTATGGTTAATTTAAGGAGTACAGGGCATAGTTTTCCAACTATGTTTCCCGAAACTCTCGCCAACGTATGTTTTTATATAGAATTATCTCTTGATCTGTGACAATGTATGTGATTATGGAGTTGATAAAATTGATATGCAGTTTCTTCCAAAAGTATAGGGTGATTTTTTTTAAGATTTAAGTTTTTCAGGTTGGCAGCACTGGTTGGCAATGGCGTCCAAACGTGATCTGTCAAAGTGAAAAGTGTACAGTATACTCTGCCATTTCATCATGGTAAGACTAACAAACAAGCAAATCGTTGAAATTTATTATCAGAAATCGTGCTCTGTGACAAATGTGCATCGTTTGATACGACCATTTTATGGTCGCCATAATCGACCTGCTGAATCAACAATTCGTGCTGTTATCTCCAAATTTCGCACCAAATTTACTTTGTTGGACATAAAACCATCGACTTGCATGCGTAGTGTGCGTACCGAAGAAAATATTGCAGCTGTAGCGACCAGTGTTAATAACGATCGTGAAATGTTAACTTGTCGCCGTTCTCAGCGATTGGGCATGTGTTACTTTTTTTGAGGGATGAATTTGGTGAGCAGCTATCTCTCGATTTGGCCCTGTGAGTTGGCCCCCAAGATCTTTCGATTTAACGCCTCTTGATTATTTCTTGTGGGGTTATGTCAAGTCGTTAGTCAATGTGGGCAAACCGAAGTGAAGCCTTACAGGATAACACGCGTTATTCGTGGAATACAGGCCGAATTGCTCGAAAAAGTGACGACAAATTGGACCTTCCGAATGGACATTTTCAGACGGAGCCGCGGGCAACATTTACATGAAATTATCTTTAAAAATTAAATGGCAAAGACCAATTTATGGATTCCAATAGAAAATGTTAATATATGATGCAAATTTAAATGTTTTACTCAATTTTTAAGAAAACTACGTTTAAAAAATCACCCTATATTTGAGTATAGTTTAATTATATCTGAATTTGCAGGACAATGTTTCACAGCAGCACTTAGATTTATAATTTGGATTATCGAAATATTCAACATTTTTCTATGTTATTTCTTGGCAGTTAATTTTAGTTAATTTATGTATTATCATAAATATCATTTTCTTATAATATTGATAGCTTTATTTACAGTTTGAATCTAACATCAATAGAAGGTTTTCTGCTATCAGAATGATTAATTCTCACGCATGCATACATTTCTAATCTTGAAATTAAGCCCGCAGCATCATTTTTTATAATATCTGATATATAATTTTTTATAAATATCTGACAGATTGATAAAGCGTGTACTAAAACAGCATCAAGAGCAGCTAAACACATTTGAACCCAGTCATATTTAAGCCGAGTAATCAAATAATCATATAATATCACCTAAAATGCCACAACAAACCTTCATGATGTATAATTTAAAAATTTCGGAAAAATGACAAAACTTTCTTTAAGATCTTTGAAAAAAGCTCAATCTTTGTAGAGAGAAAATCGATATCTTTTTACGAGAACCCCCACAATTACAATTTGATTGATATTTAAGTGTTATGTAAAATAAATGATGAGGAGACGGACCCCCTATCACTGAGTGATTGACTGGTGTTTCCCGCCATGACCGGGACAAAAGAAAGAGCTCTCGTGTCGTAAAACAATCTCATTGTTAAACAACGGATGTGATGTTTGTTTTTCGTTGTTGTTGTTTTTTTTTATTACTTTTTTCTTACTGCTACCCAACTTTATGCATTTTTTCGTATATTAATTTCATTTTAATAACTTAACAACCTATAATCGTTGAGCAAAATTCACCTTACACACACGTTCAGAGTGTCTGTGTATCCGTCCGAACGTCTGTCTATTCATGTGTATGACCGTGCAATCGACCGACCATTCGCATCGTTTTAAATTGATGAAATAGTGAAGAAAAAGAGTGAAAAAAACTAAACAAATTCAATTAAAGTGAAATTAATAATAATCAAATACATACGTGAAATTATAGGTTAAGCCACTTTTTCTGTTGTCTAAATTTCAACGGTCATTATGGAGTGGAAGTCTGACTGACTGCCTGGCTGCCTGCTTGCCTACCAGTCTCTGCGTTTGTCCGCCTATCTGTCCGCTTGTTTGTTGGGAATACTCTCCAGCCATTCATTCATTCATTCAGTTTATAATGATTGTGTTAATTTCTTTTTTTTCTTTCTTTTTTTTTATATCAAATATTCCATGATATTGATACGAACACATGTGGAGGCACAGTGGCTTGAAGACAGAGAAATTAGAGAAAAATAATGATGACATTGAAATAGTTATAGAAAAATGCAGAACTCCCTGAATATATAATTAGAATAGTTTTCGATATTGATGAATAAATTTATTTCTTTGTCAAATAAGGATTTAATTACCTTAACTTATTGAACTTTTTCAGTTGGCCAATTTTGAACATCTGTATATCTGTAAATCTAGCGCTAATGAGCGCCAATAAAACGCTTATTAGCAAACTTTTATAATATTAAGGAAATTGTTAATTACAAAAAAAAAATATAGCAGAATTGGCGACTTTCTGTTATCACTTTAAATAAAGGCTAGATGCCATTTTATACAATCGCGGATTCTGAACGACCTTCATGCAACTCGCCCATAATTTAACAGCGGTGATGATTTGATTTGCTTACTGGTGATATACACAGCTCCCTGTGAGAGCTCCATCGCCTTATAAAGAATAAAATGCATGTTGAGATAAACCTTATCGAAAATTCTGAAAGGTAGTCGTACGAAAATGTTCACGAGTTTATAACATATCATAACCAAAATGAAATTATGGAAATTATGTTACTATAAACAACACAGATAGGGTGTACGAGGTGTGATAAAAAATAACCGTTATTTTCAATTTTTTTTTTTTTTTCAAAAAGTACTTATTTATTCATCAATTTCTATTTTATTACCTTTAAAGTAGTCCCCCTCAGATATAATACACTTGTGCCAGCGTTTCTTCTAATCCTCGAAACACTTCTAACGTTTGTATCGCCAACAGCTCCTGTTTTGATTGTTCTTTTATCTCCACAATCGTAGCAAAACGCTTTCCTTTCATCGATGTCTTCAGTTTTGGGAAGTGGAAAAAGTCAGCGGGGGCCAAGTCCGGTGAATACGGTGGTTGAGACATGATTGCGGTTTTGTTTTTGGCCAAAAACTCACGCATAAGCATCGATGAGTGAGCTGGTGCGTTATCATGGTGCAAAATCCATGATTTGTTTTTCCACAATTCTGTGCGTTTCTGACGAATTGCTTCGCGCAAACGGCGCATAACTTCAAGGTAGTATTCTTTATTGACCGTACGACCTTGTGGCAAGAATTCATGATGCACCACGCCATTGCAATCGAAAAAAAAGTGAACAAAACCTTCACATTTAACCGAACTTGACATGTTCGGGCGACCAGGACGAGCATCGTCATTGCCATCTTCTCGGTCGTCCTTAAACCGGTTATACCAGAATTGAACTTGTGTTCTGCTCATAGTAGACTCGCCAAACGCCACAGTCAACATTTCAAATGTCCTTGAACATTTAATTTCATTTTTTACACAAAACTTAATGCAGTTTCTTTGATCCATTTTTTCGAATAGTAAAAATCGAATAGCACACCTTTTTATCTGTCAAAAACAAACAAATTTGAAAAAACCCGTTTTTTATCACACCTCGTACATACACAAAATATTTCTGTGATCGTATACACACGAGGGCGGTCCCAAATCTAACCGACCTAGCGAAGAATGTACAAAAAAGTCGAGATAAAATTTCTTTATTTTTAAACATAGTCTCCTTTTAGCTCGATATACTTTTTCCAGCGATACTCAAAAGCTTCTGTACCCTGTTTATAGTAAGAACTGTCAAACTCCCCAAAATATCCATCAACTGCAGACTCCACCTCTTCATTGTTGGAAAATCTTTTAACACCTAGCCATTTTTTCATGTTTGGAAATAGAAAATAAAAAAATTGTCCGAGGGAAATAAGTCTTGCGAATAAGGTGCATGATGTAGCAATTCGAACTTTAATTCATTAATTTTGGCCATCGCAATGGTGGATGTCTGAACTGGAGCATTGTTTTGATGAAACAATACTTTTTTTTCGCCAAATGCGCCCTGTTTTCTACAATTTCATCACCCAAATGCTGCAATAAATTGGCATAATATTCGCCTTTTTGAAGATAATCAATAAAAATAATCCTAAAAAACTGATGTCATATCCTTGCCTGCAGATGAGACCGCCTTCGCCTTCTTTGGCCACGATTCTCCCATTTCAGTCCACAGCTTTCACTGTTCCTTTGCCTCAAGTGTGAAGTGGTGACCCATGTCTCATCTATGGTTATAAATTGCCACAAAAATTCGTCTTTATTACGGTGCAACATCGCTAAACAATCTACTGAAACATCTCCGCGATGCTGTTTTTGCTCTATTGAAAGCAAGCACGGCGCCCATGCAGAGCACAGCTTTATCATCTTTAAATCTTGAGTTAATATACGTTGTATAGCACTTTTTTAAATGCTTATCTTTTCAACTAGCTCACGTACGTTTACCCGACGATCATCCAATAGCATTTTATAAAATTTCTTAACCGTGCCTGGCGTGAACATCTCAATTGTTCGATTGTTCGTCTTAGGAGCTCGTACGACCTCGTTTACTCAATTCGTTACAGTCGTAAACGAAGAAGCAGACTCGCCGAGATTAGAATCTAGCTCGGCTTTAATATTTGTTGGACTCAGATCGTTCAAATGGAAATATTGAATTACATAACGTTGACCAATTTTTTCCATGTTTATGAATTCACTGAGATCGTTCACATTTGATGGTTCACATAAACATACTAAACAACATGGCGCCTTGAAACTTAAAACATACGTTTTATAAGGTTGCCATTTTTAGCAAAATAATTTTTTTCAAACTATCGGCACCATTTGTACGTCAGGTCGGCTAAGTTTGAGACCACCCTCGTAGGCGTCTAAGGTTCTCAGAAATATCAAATTTGGCTATCGCCTCCTACAGTTGCCGCCGTATCTGGCTATTGAAGGCGGGTTTACAGTCGACGAAAAGGTGATATGTGTTGACATGTTTTCCTTGAATCTGCTCTAATGTTTGCCCTAGTGTCAATATTTGATCATTGATCTGTCGACAGACGGTCAGCTCCCACAGTTTTTTTGTGATAAGCTGTGATATTACTATTATGATATGTTTTTGTTTCGGTGCTGGACAATCTATGCCATCGTCGCTAATTGGCGTGATTTATTCACTTACACTGCCATCTGGAAGTAGCAGCTTATAGGAATGCTGTTAATGCGCGACGATTATGTAGAGAGCGCTCTGCTACAACTATTTAGTGATTTCAATACCGCCGGTCTGGCAATGCTGTCAGCTGTTGAATACCTGCCATCTGAAGTGTTATTTATTTAGTGAAATTTTTAACAACCGAAGATGAAAATAGTTAAAATTTATTACGAAAGTGATGATTCAAACGTGGACTTTCAATTGGGCAAAATTTTCTTCAACGATCAAACTCATTTCTCTCTCGGTGGTTACGTCAACAAGCAAAATTGTCGCATATGGGGCTCGAAGAACCCAGAAGTGATTGTGGAAAAGCCATTGCATCTGGAAAAAGTAACTGTTTGGTGCCCATTTTGGTCTGGTGGTATCATTTTGCTGTATTTTTTCGAAAACTACCTCAAAAGAATCCACTGTTGCAATCAATCTAGAGGTGGTCATTTAAATCACATTGTATTTCGTAAACAATGGCAAGGGCCAAACATTGTAATGAAATAAAAGTTTCAACGAAATTAAAGCATTATGTGTGATTTATTTAACTTTACTAAATGGATAAAATATATTACAAACAAAACGAGCATCTGAAGACACCACACAATTGCATAGGGACGCTTTATCCGTTGATCATAAGATTTTGCAGTGCTTAACTTTTGCATTATTTCATTTTCCACTATGATTTCAAAACCAATAGGGGGTGGAAAACCTAACCACCCATCTTTTCGCTGCAAACTTTAGCCAACTTCTCACCACCGTCTACAAGATCTCAATTCTACGTTGTGCCACTTAGAGGCTCGTTATTCACTTTGAACTCAATTGCGCAAAATGATTATGCTGCATGACATTTGCTATCCTTACTCAGCCCACTGTAGTTCTCACATTCAATTTGTTTTATTTCCATTTCATTCATTATCTATTTGTTTGGTGTTTTTTTTTTATGGGTTTCCGATGTTTTGTTTTCGATTTTATACGGTGCCATTTTGACGGCTACACGTTATGCGTGATGATTTGTATTAAGGAGCTTTTTTTCGTTGTTATGGCAGTATCTATGTTAAGTCCCGATTGATATGATATTTGGAATAATATTCGATGTAGCTGTCTGTGTCCGGATAGACACAGAGAAACCAATCAAAGAATAATTAACCGAAAAGCTTTAGTTTTTTTCTCTTCTATTTTCTTAATGTATTGATATACGATAGTAAAGCCGACAGCTGATTGTAGTTTTGATGTATTGAATTGACTAATTTGTTTGTTTTTCCCCACTCTTTCTTTTTATTTAATAACTAAATCACGTGTATCCGCATATTGTTACAATACGACTATTTCGCAGTTTATCATGGCATTGAATGAAAGTGAAAATTTTGTAGCTTTTACAGTGCTCGACATAAGTCTACGTACGATCACCATTTTTAGTACCTGATGAGTCTGAACAAGTTACGAGGAAAACTAATGATTTAGTTTTCTTTGAAATGTAATTTTGTTTACATAATACCAAAAATCCTAATTACTTTAGTATAAACTTAGAGAATTATATGAAAAAAATCAACGTACGGCCCACCTTATTTTCCATTATGTTATTTTATAGTTTTTGAAAATAACGGAAATGTATCGTTCTTCGAATTTTACGTTTGAGCTCTCTTTTAGGCTTCGAATAAGTTGTGTTTAGGTTTATTTGGGATAGTTGTGAAAAATATTTGAGAGTATTCATGGCTCATCGAAAAGAAATTTCAAGTGAAATGAGAAAATTAGTGTTAAAACATAGAAATGGAAAAAAAAATCTTTTGGTGAAATATCAAAACTCTTAAATTTAAGCAAATTAATAGTTTAAACAACATTTCAGAACTTAAAAAACACCAGTACAGTTGAAAATAAAAGCACAGTCCAAAAAAGCTTAATTGCAGAGACCTTAGTTTTAATATGAAAGAAGTGTACAAAAATCCCAAAATGTCTGCCACAAAGTTGGTTAAAGATCTAGAAACTAGATCAAATGTGATTGTAAATCCAAAAAATATTCAAAGATCTTTAAATAACAACGGTTTCTAGAGTACAACTCCTTGCAAAAAAATCGTAAGCTTCGCTTAGGATTTGCCCAACAGTAAATTATGTAGGAAATGATTTCTGGAAACGAGTTTTGGTTTACAGACGAATCAAAATATAATATATTTGGAAATGATGGGAGAGCCGAAATGTGGCGAAAGGCTAATACAGCTATGCATCCTAAACACAAGGTGGTGGCAGCGTAATGGTTTGGAGTGCCGTCGCTGCATTTGGGGTAGAAAATCTAGCATTTATTGAGGGTAATATAGATCGTCATTATTATAAGTTAATATTGGAACAACATTTGAAGCCATCGGTTGATATTTTGAATCTTTGTGCCAGTTGGATATTCCAACACGATAACGATCTAAAGTATACCGCTCATGTTGTTAAAGATTGGCTGCTTTATAATGGCCCACGACAGTTGCATACACCACCTCAAAGCCTGGATTTAAATATCATTCACCATGTTTGGGAGATTTTACAACGCAAAATAAGAAAACACGATATTACTAGCGCTCCTATACTGAAAGAGAAGCTTCAAGAAGAATGGAATATTATAACGACTACAAAATTGGAAGTCTTAGTTGACTTAATGCCCAGACGATAGCAGGTAGTTATAGACATCCTTAGTGGACCAACAAAATACTAAATTTAAATTTCATAAACATTTTTAAATGCTTAAATGAAGTTGTCTATGTTAGTTTACCAGTCGTATGTAGACTTTTGTCAGAGCCTTTTTTTAATAATCTTTCAGTTTTTTTTTTTTAAATAATTTTCTAAGTTTATATTGGACTAAGTAGTTTTTTTTGTTTTATATTAATAATAAGATTTTTCAAACAAAACTACATCATTATTTTTCTCCATAAAGTTTTCGGACTCGTGAGGCAGCAGAAATGCTGGTCGTACGTACACTTATGTCGGACACTGTATACTCGTATCTTTGTTGATAGACTTTCTTTGTTTTTTGTGTGCTTCGTACCTAAATATATTGATTGGTTTTGTTACTTTTTTTTCAATTCCTTTTAGATGCCCACAATCGTCTGAAACGTCCTTCATCATCTGCCACCGACAAATCGCAGATTACCAAACCCTCGGGACCGCCTCCAAAGGTAAGTTTAAGTTTGGTACATTTCATAATTAATTCATTTCCCCCCAGTAATTGTATAGTATTTTGTTGGGCACTTTTTTTCTTTAATTTACGCTCATTGCCATATCATTATAAAAGTAATTACAATAATAATGATTACGTTTTTTCACTGTGGTGTTGGTCATTTAATATTTAAGACATTTGTGTTTATATAGAAAAAATTGTTAGTTTATAACAACCATACAAATTATATGTAACATGACATAGAAAACAATTTGTAATTTATTTTCACAATTTCAAAACTGTGCTTTTCAGTACTACCCTATTTATCAGTTTATATTCACTTTCAAAGGTCAACACGTTTCAATATGAAATTGAGATTTGGAATTCGCAATGAATACATTTTAAAAACGGACCAACTCAATTGAAATTCCACAGAAATCATTTGTAATTTAGAACAAAACTATTTTCCATCTATGCAGTAGTAGTTCAGTAATGTATAATTCGTACCTGTTGTCATAAAACATTTGAGATTCAAAATGTATGGATTCAATATAACCTCTAAAGAACAAAATTTATACTTCAATGCATGCACATCAACAACAAAGACTGAAATTCAAAAATATTGGTATGACTATATTTCATTAATTGATGAGCAATTAGCCTCCTCGCTTAATATTACACCAAAATAGTAAATAAAATCTGTAATTTGTGCAAAACTTTAACTGAATTAGACGGCTTCAAAACAGAACTAAGTGCACAGACAACAGTGGACCACACAATAATTCGTTCAGTAGACAAAAATTGTATTTACAGTTGTCGTTGTTGTGCCGCACATGAGATTGGTACTATTTTTCTTAAACAAAAAGCGGTGAATTTTGTGTGGTAAACTTATTTTGAATTCAATAACTTACAGATTTTCCAAAATAAGAGACCTTATTTAAGATATGCAAAGTTCTAATTTCAAATTCGAACCAAGTTAATTGAAATTCTAAAGACATCATTGTTGTATAAGTTAACATACTTAAGTACACTTATTACGCTTATGCAACATTTAGGTCACCTTTATGTTTACGTACGCTTATGTTCCATTTAGGTAGGCTAATACGCTTGACTTGTATTTAGTTGATTAAGATTTGGTAAACAAAGAGTCAGTGATTAAAAGACGAACAGGTAAACAACTTGTATTATACTTAACATGGTGTCAGAAGTTTTATTGAGATTAAGATTGCAATTCAGAAGAAAAAGATTCATGTGGCATCTGTCCAGCAATAAGTCATTGATATTTATAACGCAACTAAAGGATGCTAAAGCATCCAGGAAAAACCTGTGATTTGCCCAAAATTTTAACTCAATCAAATGACTCTAAAATCTTTTTTACGTGCACTGCAAATAGTGGGCCACACAAGGACTTTTTCAGTGGGCAAAAAATTAAATTTGCATTTGTCGTGCTGCATGCAATTAGTACTTTTGTTGTTGAATAAACCCGGTTATTCATATTGTAAACTTAGCCCGCACGCTCTGAATTTCCGTTATAAAAACAATAAGCTTAGAGTTGGCAAGAAAATAATAAGAAAATAAGAAAATAAAAAATACTGAAAATAATTCCAGTTTAGTTGATTAAATCTTATATTTTACAGCTGATATTTCAAGCTTCAATTTGCGATATGCCACAGCATTTTCAATGTCAGTTTTCTTTCAAAACGCAGAAATTGCAGAAAAAACTGAAAGTGTTTAAAAGAACAATTTCAAACGGTTTGGATTCGTCAAAAAGCTCAAATTTTGGGTTCCACAGGAGCTAAAGGGTACCATTTTACAAAGCGCCTGAACTCTTGCTAGTTGTTTTTTAAACACACCCAAAATCATTTCTTTTTAAAACGCATTATCATTGCGAACGAAACAGCCATCTTACAGTGCTTGGCTGCCGTCTTTCTTCCTCCTGATAAAAACTAACAAATTTTCAGTATTTTGCTAGGAAAGACAAGCCATTCTTCTAATATTGGACCAAAAATTGCCTGAACAATGACAGAAGATCATTCAGCAAAATAACACTAATATTGTAGATCAAAATTATTTAAATACAAAGTGTGAAGTTTAGTTTGACCAAAAAAAACCGAAATTCGTTGGCAACCTAATAAATACAAAAATTAAAATAAAATATATTTCCCTAAGATCATTTGACGTCTCGCACTTAAGTGGACAAATAACAGCTTTTGACAGTCCCAAAAACATTGACGAGAAAATGTCGAATCTACTGTCTAAAATATTGATAAAAGTGATGTCCATTAATTTGCTAACAACAACATTTGGTCGAACTTGTTTACTCGGCGTAACCAATTTTTGGACTTCACAAATTCCTGGGCACTTTCGTGCATTTTTTTTTTCTTTCTTCCGAAATAAAAGTGCAAAATATGTCAAAAAAGTCGAAGTAACTTTCTTGCCAACACCAATTAAACAAAAAAACAAATTCTCCTGCATCCCATGAATGAGATATGTGAGAGCTTCTCACATTCAATGAGCTTACACACATTCTATTTTTAGACTCAGTCAGTGGGACATAGAGTTTGGCAATGATTCCGAATGTCACAGTTTGAGAAGCATTCATATGACTTGTTGATTATTCGAAGACTCGTAGCGGTTGTCAGATACATCGAACGACGCGTCGCTCAAATAATGATAGGTGACTGTCGGAATTGTACCTACGATTATGCGAACGATAGTCGCGCCAACTAAACATTGCTCCACAGTTTGTCAACACAAACGCCAATACCTAACTAAAGAAGATCATTTGTAACAAAAATATTTCACAAAAAAGGTGATTACTGTTGTGCCACCCTACGTAATACAATAAATGAAGCTTATTAACACATATTTCACAGAAGCTCGAATTAAATCATTCGTATTTCTAAATAGACGGCATTAAATGCTTTCAATAGCTACACATATTAAAAGTTCAGAAAAGTTTGTTAAAGTAGACTGCAGTGTCAATGTCTCCAATGGTTTCCAATTGGAATTTTGGAATTTTTTGGCTATTAAACCACATTCCTTATGGTATTCCTTCACGGACGATCATATTAATCAGTATTTTGTCGTACTTTAATGAAATGTTACATGCAATGAAATTTTACAAGCATTGAACATTTCTTAAACCGTATTCCACAATTGAAAAGTCGCGCTTTTTTTTTGTCCGCTTAAATGAAAATCAATATTTGTTCAAGATTTTTTGTTTTTTTTTTTTTTTGTTTTCTTTTATCACCTTCTGTTACTGTTCCTAGAAGTTGGTAAACTTTTTGCAATTGAGGATATTAGGCAGGCTCTGGTTAGAATATACGAGAATATATGCGAATATACGAGAACGATTCTAAAACTGACAGACCAGACGTAAAGATGCTGCCAGATGCTTGGTGAAAAGTGGCAACCAGATAAAACACAAGTTTTAAGTTTCAAGACGCCACGCTGTTTAGAATTTTTATTTGAACCATCAAAAGTAAACGATCTCAGAGAATTTGTAAACATGGAAAAAATTGGTCAACGTTATGTAACTCAATATTTCAATTTGAAAGATTACAGTCCAATCAATATTAAAGCCGAGCTAGATTCTACTTTGCGGGGAGTCAACTCCTTCATTTGTGATTGTAAAATATTGGATAACAAAGTTTAAACGAGGCCGTACGAGCTGCCGAGACGAACACCGTAGTAGTCGACCAATTGAGGTGTCTACGCCACACATGATTAAGAAACTACATAAAGCTAGCTGAAATGATAAGCATTTCAAAAGAGTGCTATACATCGTATTTGAGCGAAGATTTGAAGATGATAAAGCTGTACGCAAGATGGATGCCGCACTTGCTTTCAATAGAGTAAAAACAGCGACGTGGAGATGCTTCAGTAGAGTGTTTGGCGATGTTTCACCGCAATGAAGCTGAATTTTTGCGTTAATTTATAACCATGAATAAAACATGGGTCCACCACTTCACACCAGAGACAAAGGAAAAAGTCAAAGCAGTGGACTGGAATGGAAGAATAGTGCCCCAAGAAGGCGAAGACGGTTTCATTTCAGGCAACGGAGTGTCGTCAGTTTTTTGGGATGCACAAAGTATTATTTTTATTGAGTATCTTCTGAAAGCAAAAACCATCAACGGTGAATATTATGCTAATTTATTGCAGCGTCTAGGTGATAAAATTATGAAAATAAGGCCGCATTTGGCGAAAAAGAAAGTGTTGTTTCATCAAAACAATGCTCCAGTTCACATATTCCCTATTTCGATAGCTTACATTATTGAATTAACGTTTGAATCACGCACCTTATTCGCCAGATTTAGCTTCCTCTGACTATTTTCTATTTCCAAACTTGAAAAAAAAATGGCTCGGTAGTAAAAGATATGCCAGCAATGAAGAGGTGGAGTCTGCAGTTCATGACTATTATAAGGAGTTTGACAGTTTTTATTATAGACAGGGTATAGAAGCTATCGAATATCACTAGAAAAAGTGTATCGAACTAAAAGGAGATTATGTTGAAAAATAAAGAAGATTTTCCCCAATTTTTTTGTGTCTTCTTTGTTAGGTGGCCTAGTTTTGGGATCGCCCTCGTATTCTATATTCTGTGATATTAACTGCAAGACTACCATTCCATACCATTTAGTTCTAACCCTAATGTGGACACCTATCTTTATTTTAGTAGTGATCCTCTTGATGTGCGGACAAGAACTTCGAGCATTCGAGCAAAATTGAGGTTCATTTTAGCTTTCTAAAAACTATCCCATAACTGGTTATTGGAAATCAAGATAATTTATTGGTTTAATATGATTTGCCCAAGACATTCCAAAATGAACTGAATTTGGATTGAAAACGTATTCGAAATAAGTATACCAAATCTATTTAGTACTATTAAAAACTTAAATTGACTTCATTTTAAGACTTAAAAAACTTAAATTGACTACATTTTACTTAAAACAAATAAGTATAACTTAAATTGATTACATTGTTATTTGATTTGAGTACGCGTAAGTGGGCAAACTTCTTCGAATAATTTTCTTACTTATTTATATGTAGAGTAAGAAGGCCATATGGAGATCAATTTCAATTAATTTGAGTTGGGTTTGACTCAAAATTAGTTCATTTTTTTTAAAGAATACAGTTTTAATTAGGCTTTCATGTTTCGCATAGTAATTTATGGAATCAAACGTTTGAACTTGTTTTCGTATCACTGTTAATAAGCTCTATCATGACCGCAATGAAATTTGATTGCTTAAACAAGTTTCCACGGAAAAACCAAGTCAATATAGATAATGTTACTATAATCTCTATATCGTTCGGATTATTTAAATTCTCCACAAGATTGAGCTCATGTTTATTAGCTCAAATATTATCTAAGATATCCTGAGAGAAACCGCCAAAGTCTATTTTCCTTAATTGCATCACAATGTTTATTATACTTTCTTCATTGGCTTCATGACCACACATCGGTGCACATACATACGTACACATACATACAAAGACTCACATCGCCCACCAGGAAATCTTAGAAATTCTGGCCTCCTCTTTGAACTGTTAACTGCCACAACATTTCACAATCATCGTTATGTGAGAGAGTCAAATAGCAAAAGGATAATAAAGTAACGAAAATCTAATTGAATCGACAACACATCTCAATTCATGCGCTTACGAAATGATGTCAATTGTCGATATAAAAAAGGCCAACAGTATTCACTTTATAACCAAATCCGCTCAATGGCCAATTCTCCATAGTGATGCACAAGGAATTGTATGCAATTGTGGAAGATAGTAATGGTGACGATGACGATGTTGCCGATACTTTTCTTGCTGCATATGGAAATGTAAACAACAATTTTCAATTGCCAATTGGCTATAAGACCACAACAACGATTGACGTTAACGTAAAAACGCTATAGAAATAATATGAAATAAATGCAAAAAAGCGCAAGTACAAAACTTGGAACATTTCAAGAATGATCATAAACTCATCTAATGACGATCATAATGATGTAAATGCTCATTATGATGATGATGATGTTGTTGATGTTGCATTGCCTTCTACTGAATGCCACATAACAATTTTACCACAATTGCTGCGTACTGGTAACACATTGGCACAATTCCCTCGATAAAGCAAATAAACGAAAAGAATCGTACACAATTTTTGTATTTCCTCAAAGTTATCCGGTTGTTTGACGGGGGAAGCGGCAAAGAAAAGCGAAGCGAGGGAACTCCACAGGCGGACAGACGAATGGATGGCGGCTTGAAAATAAGTAGAGCCAAAAATAGAAGAAAATGAACGTATCACATTTGTGGTATCAATAACATTAGTTGTTGTTCTTGATGTTGTCGTCATTGTTGGTATCACTATTGTGTTGTGCTGGCGTGATAGCGACATTGCGGGCTTCAAGTATCCTTTTTTGGGATGTGATCTTACCACTCATTGTGTGTGTGTGTGTGTGTGTGTGTGTGTGTGCAGTATATGGATCACTAAATTGTAGGACAAGAATTGTGGCAAATGCAATGCATTCGTAAAGGCAAAACCTTTCTTGTAGATGATTATCTTTACAGCACGGTAACAGAATATTTTATAGTCCAAAAAGGAAGAGGATGGCGTAATAAATTCAGTAAGAAAAATTTGAAGAATTTAAATTGTTTTCAATATTAGGAAATTTATTTTTATTTTGAGTTGGAAGAAAGTTACTTCAATTAAAATTATGTTTGTCTTTTGCCTCTTTAATGAAATCCAACGTATTTAAAACTGAAAAGCGCTCAATTCTACAACGTAAACCATTTTTTACTGCAATTTTGGAGTAGCCAGTTTGAAAGCATTTTTCTATTATTCGATTTGTGAAAAATAGCAAAATCATTTCACGAATAGCTTTCTGTTGAATAAACTAACAACCTTTTTACGATAAAACAAATCAATTCGTTGGTCAAACAAATGAACAACTATTTAAGTTCGATTTTATAATTCGAATATATTTTCGTTTTGATGGGCTTTTATTTTTATTCAGGATTACCATAAACTACTACAAACTACTGATAATTGAATTGAATTGAACAAATGTGGACAAATATAAAAAAAAAACTGCGTTCAAAATTGCGTATATTTCGAAAGTTATAACAAATTTCCATAATAGCGATTTTTAAAAAAATCTTAATATCTCAAAATTATATACGAGGTGTGTTAAAAAAATAAGGTCAATTTTCATTTTTCCCAAAAAAAAATATTTATTTATTCATCAATTTCTATTTTATTGCCTTCAAAGTAGTCTTCCTCAGACATAATACAGTTGTGCCAGCGCTTTTTCCAATCATCGAAGCAGTTCTGATCTGCACTTTTTGGGATGCCTCTAGCTCCTCTAGCTCTCTCAGCGATTCGGTTTTTATCTTCTCAATCGTCGCAAAACGCCGTCCTTTCATGGGTCTCTTCAATCTTGGGAACCGGAAAAAAAGTTGCATGGCATGAGCCAATCGATATGCCGACATCCTCAGCAGCTTCTCTAATTGTGATTCGACGATTCTCCATAACAATTTTCTTCACTTTCTCAACATTTTCATCGGTTGTTGATGTGCTGGGGCGTCCAGAGCGAGCGTCGTCACTCACATCTTCTCGACCTTCTGTGAAAAGCTTGTACCAGCTTGTAATAGAAAGTATTTCGAGGAAACTAAATCTTGCGGATAAGGTGTGTGATTAAGCAATTCGCAATTTATTAATTTTGGCCATCGCAATAGTGGATGTGTGAACTGGAGCATTGCATCGAGGAAACACCACTTTCTTTTTCGCCAAATGCCGCCTTTTTTCATAATTTCATCTCATAAACGCTGCAATAAATTAGCATAAAATTCGCCATTGATGGTTTTATTCCTTTCTGAAGATAATCAATAAATATAATCTCATGCACGTCCCAAAAAAACAGACATCATGACTTTACTTGCTGATGGAACCGTCCTAGGCTTCTTTGGACATGATTCTCCCATTCCAATCCACTGTTTCGGCTGTTCCTTTGTCTTTTGTGGACCCATGTCTCACCCATGGTTATAAATCGACGCAAATATTCGGCTTTATTGCGATGAAACATCGTCAAACACTCTACTAAAACATCATCACGACATAATTTTTGCCCTATTGAAAGCAAGCGCGGCACCAATCTTGCACACAGCTTTCTCATCTTCATATCTTCGGTAAATATACGACGTATAGCACTTTTTGGAATGCTTATTGCTTCAGCTGACCATCATCCAATACCATTTTGTGGATTTTCTTAACCTTTTTTGGCGTGGGCAACTCAATTGGTCGATCACTACGGTGTTCGTCTTGACAGCTTGTATGGCCTCGTTTAAACTCTGCTGACCAATATTTTACAGTCGTAAAGGAAACAGAGCAGACTCCTCCAAAGTAGAATCTAGCTCAGCTTTAATATTGGTTGGATTGAGACGTTTCAAATGAAAATATTGAATTGCATAACGGTGACCAATTTTTTCCATGTTTACAAATTCACTAAGATCGTTTACTTTTGATGGCTTAAATAAAAATACTAGACTTGAAACTAAAAATATATGTTTTATAAGGTTGCCACTTTTCACCAAAATAATTTCTTGTTAAACTACTGGCACCATCTATACCACAGGTCAACTAGTTTTGGGACCGGCCTCGATTAAATATCTTTAATCACCATTTAATTATATAGGTGATTATTATATCAAATTTGCATCATATAATAAAATGTTTTATTGGAATCGATAAATTGGTCTTTGCCATTTAATTTTTAAAGATAATTTCATGTAAATGTTGTCCGCGGCTTCGTCTCAAAATGTCCATTCGAAGGTCCAACTTTTCGTCACTTTTTCGTGCATTTCGTCCTGTATTCCACGAATAACGCGTGTTATGTTATCCTGTAAGGCTTCAATTAGATTCGGCTGGTCCATATAGACCAGCCGAATAGGTCCACCAAATTAATCCCTCAAACTATCCATTGCTTCACGAGCAGTGCGGCATGTTGTACCGTCCTGATGAAACCACAAGTCAGCCAAGTTCAACTCAGCCAATTGGGGCAATCGCCCAATCGCTGACAACGGCGACGAATTGACATTTCACGATCGTCATTAACACTGGTCGCTACGGCTGCAATATTTTATTCGGTACGCACTCTATGCATGCGAGTCGATGGTTTAAGTCCAACAGAGTAAATTTGGTGCGACATTTGGAGATAACAGTACGAATTATTGATTCAGCAGGCAAAAGTGTTCTGTGATCTGAATTAAAGCACAATAAAAGGAGTAAAATTATATCTTCTTGATTTTATATCCACTGATTTTTCCAAATTGAAAAATTTGAATGTGTAATGCCCCAAGGGGACACAACAATGCAATCCGTTTTTATTAGCAGTACTAACTGTATTAAACAAATTTTAAACCACTCTCACAAAGGGAAAATTTCGAAGTCATCCAAAGATTGATTGCGACGAATCCACTTTGAGACCACCCCTCGTTATATCCTCCTTTTAAAACAAATTCTTCAAAAGTTACTTTTTGGCAACTTATAGGTATAGGCTCGCAAAGGGAAAAATTCTAAACCATCTAATGATTAACTGCAACGACACCATCTTGACACCACGCCTCGTTTTACGCTCCCTTTGGACAAATTCTTCAAAAGCTGTTTTTTGGCCACTTATGAACGCCAAACATCAAGTTTTCTTCAACACTTTTCATTACCCTCACAAAGGAAAAATTTCGAAGCCATCTAAAGATTGATTGCAGCGAATCCACCTTGAGAACACCCCTTGTTATACCCTCCTTTTGGGCAAATTCTTCAAAAGTTGTTCTTTGGAAACTTGTGAGCACCGCTACCAAACTTCCTTGAACATCTTACATTACTCTCGCAAAGGGAAAAATTCTAAACCATCTAATAATTGATGCTCCTCAAAGGACAAATGTTTTATAATAATTGATTGCAACGAATCCATCTTGCGACCACCCCTCGTTTTACGCTCCTTTTAGACAAATTCTTCAAAAGCTCGTTTTTGACCACTTGTAGGCACCACTATCTAACTAACTTCCCTTAAAATCTTACGTTATTCTCCCAAAGGAAAAATTTGGAAACCACCTTGAGACCACCCCTCGTTATATGCTCCCTTTGGACAAGTTCTTTAAAAGATGTTCTTTGGCAACTTGTAGCCACTAATCAACAACCTTCCTTTTACATCTTCTAGTTGTTCTCATTGATGTGGTCGTTTACGTTTTTCTTCTTAGCTATTTCTAGTTTCTTGGCCAGTTTGATTTGGAGAAGTTGATGTTGTTGCTGTTGTTTGTGTTGATTATTGCCAGAAATTCTTAAAACTGGACAACATTCTTAGTATGCCAGTTATATGCGTTCTTCTTTAAGACAAAAAAAAAACAAAAAACTGGGAAAAAATTCGTTCAACGCCGTAACAGCATCCATACAGCACTAACCCGTTTTAGTCACAACTTCTCCAGACCGTTCCACTCTCTCACATACAACAACGAGGAACAACTAATGCGCTTTGCCCGCTCGTCCGTCCTCCAAAGATGTGTGCCGTAAAGTCCGACATCGTCGTCCATCTATGGTATAATAATAAAAGCTGTCGTCATCGCTTCAGGCGGCTCGTGCTTAGGTTTAGGAGCGAGCAGAAATAGTCTTGGTTGGTCCTCTAAAGGAATGTTATTTATTTATATTTATCATTGATTCTGGTTTCTGTTGCCTAGGAAAATGTTCTTTGTGCCAGTGCGCACTCACTGGCAGCCAGTAACAAAAACGCATGATCATCTGCATCGCGGCTGTTGTTGTGGTTGTTGTTGTTTTGGAAGCTGGCTGCAAGTTACAGTTACTTTACAACGGCCTTGCATGCTGTGTGTGCAAGGCAGTTTGTTGCAAATCATATGGAAATGTTGCACGTATCAAGAATGCGCTTAGCTTTATATGGGTGGTTGTTGGCAAAGGAGTAGGGGGAGGGAGGGAGTGGTCGCGCAAAACTAGTTGATGTTGGTTGAAGTGCAACATTGTTTAAGAACTATAAAGCTTAGTGGGTTGAATGAGTAATAAATTTAGGAAAGAGCATAAAGCAAAATGATTGACTGGGTAGAGGGATGCAGAGAGGTGCATATTAAAGTTAAGGGGGCCAAAGAAATAATAACTAATTACAATTATATGAACTTGGTGAGGAACAAAGCAAGAAGATAGGAATATTAGAAATATTTTATAAGCAATATATTTTGTTTCTTTACATACGATACACCGAATTTGTTAAAACCTTTTATTTTGTATATTTTTATAGTTTTGTTTTACAAAAATCGTTATCCCTGTGCATTGCAATGCTTCTATAGTTTTACTGCAATTTAATTTTGTTACAATTTTAAAGTTAGTTAACTAAATAATTTCTAAACAGCAGAAGTAAACATTCGCGTGTTTTCTTTTTTTAATTTCCATTTTAAACATGCTCAACTTAACGACTTCATATGTATATCTTTCAATTATAGACCCATCTGGCAACTCATTATCTGTTAGCATGGTGTATTTTATTTACACCACCTATATAGTCAAGTCATCAATCACCGTCGATGTCTTTCGTATTCAAATCTAAGGTGGGTTAGTCAATGCTGCAACCCACAGGCAGTTTCACAGCATTGAGCTTTTATATTTCTGGTACACATTTAGTTGCCAACTTTTTTTTTAATTAATGGTGAAAATGTAAAGACTGTGGTGTATTAACTCTATGAATCATTGCCTTCCACTACCATAATTTTTCTTTAGTTTCTTTTTTTAGAAGTTTCGAATGGATAAATGAGCTAAAATTTTCGAATTGTAGAGGTTTACAATAGGTATAAATAGGAGATAGAATTAAATTAAAAAAGTTCCCGGTGAGACATCAAAGATTTTTTTGTTTTAATGAAATAGTTTTTCAATAATGTTATGTATAGAATATAACAGCGTTCAAATAGCTATTGCAGTTTCGCATTCGAGAGGTTAAAGTTTCAATAATTTTGGAGCATAAATCGGTCTGAATCTAAGCAGTGGCTGGGATTATATTGACATTACGAAAAAGTATAAAAAATCATCGAAATCGAAAAAGTGTTATACATTCTTCTTGGTTTCAAATTTTTCAATTTTGAACAATTTGCAGAACTGACTTTCTCTTAAGGCTACATAATAGAATATATAATCGAAGATTTTCGCAAACTCTTCTACATTTACATCACGTGGACCGTTCAAGTCACAATTCTGCATCTTAGCCCAACTGGCGGTACATTGGGAGATATATATGTTGATACGAGGTGGCGCACCAATTGCACTACAATAAGAAATTCAAATAAGTTTTTTTTAATCAATGCATTTCATTTATTTTTTACTTTTTTAATAAAATTCAATTTATTTTACATAACTAATTGATTTTGAAGGTGATAGACCGCAAATGACTTGCATGCTCATTCACGCATATGTGACACCTAACCAAAAAACTATTCATTCAAATACAGATTGTATCATTTGTCTTGGTTTAAAATTTATCACAATTTAAATTCGATATAAATATGTAAAATGATGTAATGAAAATTGGAATTTCAGAGCCTATTTTAAAAAGTGAAATAATGTAGACATTCTGACTAGCTGATGGTCAGCTTCTGGTTGGAATTCGATATCGTTGGATTCGAACTCAGTTGTTAGTAAAATTAACAGGTTGGTAGGTTGGTATTGAGGTTACTTTTAGTTTCTACTAGTTTTCCACTCCGGCAGTTTTTTTTAACAACTTTTACCTTCGGATGTTGTACCGGGAACCACGATTCACGATCATGTCACGGCCGGTATTAACACATACCATGCAGTAGATACATACAGTAAATTATAACAAGGGAAACCATTTTCTGTTGTGAATTGTGGAATATGTCAATAACGATAAATAACAAACTAGTCATATTACTCACATCGCAATGGCTTAACTTTTTTTTAACTTTCCTTACCATTTGTTATTTATCTATAATTATTTATTTGTTGCCATAGTTCTGACTGCAAATAAACGTATTTGCAAGCAAATTATATTACATTTTCATTTCACTTAACATTCCCGCACTACGCTATTTCATTGCCAACAGACGATTATCATCCGCACTATTTTTTCCAGAAAAAAATAACATTCTCCTGACATATTTCATTCTTTTCAAAAACTATTTCCCATTAGAATGTAAATTCATTTCCCTTCCAATTGGGTTTGTGCACCGGAAACCCTATTTCCGTACACTATTTCGTAGGTTGGCAACACACACGCGTGCGATGACATTTCTTTTTTGCCTTTGCTCTCTCAATCCGGCTTTTTGACAACAGTTTCATCTCAACTCTTTGACGGATAAGTTAGTTTCGGAAGTTTAGCGGAGTTTATTTTCTTGGGTTTTATTTTTTGCTTTTCGTTTAGAAAAATTCTTTTAACTTAAAAGACAGGAAAGAAAACAAACAAAATTCAAAAAGTGCCCATTACGTTTTGTTTTTATACCATGAAGTGAAGAAAAATAACGTGATTTTAGTGTAGTATGAAGAAAAATAACAATTGATTTTTCCCAGACTCCAAAGTCGCTTTTAATGTGATACTGTTGTTCGTTGTAACACAACACGGACGGACGGGCAGTCATAACAATCGCATACAAACACTGGGCACGTTGGACCGATGAAGTGAAACTTGGCGAATGATTTCAGCAGTTCGACGGTGAGTGTGCGTGTGCTTGTGTTTGCCAAAATTGGAGTCACTTCGTGACTCTGCTCGCTGTGACCAGCAGTATTGAGGGACAAGTAACAAAATCAATTTCACACACACTTTTTTCTTCTATCCGCAAGAAGCTCTAAAGGAAAAGCGACAAGACAGAAAAATACTAGAAAAATAAAATAAAATCCAACAAAGCAGAGTCTGTCATTTGATTCGTTATGTTTCGCTTAGATTATAATTAAATGTAAAGCTACACACACTTTAGCTAAGCGTCTCATTGGCATTCGCCAAGGTGCATTCAAGTGTTTGGTACAAGCGTCGTTCAAGTACCGCAAATTGTTGAAAGCAACGAAAAAAAAGTGAAAATTATATTGCGTTTGACGTCTTCGGTTTACTATGGCAAAAATAACAGCAACGGTGACGGCATAATACAACAACATAAACTGCAGTACCACATCTCCATAAGAAAGAGGTGAGCACTTTGGTCCCACCACCCAATGAACTTTTACTACTCCTTCATGGTGTTTTTGCCATTGTGTCTTTCTTTTTTTTTTTTTTGTTTTGCTTCTTTGGTTTGTTGTCTTGTGTGTTAGTTAGTGATTATCATCGCCATTCACATCATCATTATCGTCATTTCATTTAGTTTATTAATCGATGGAATGTGACGTGTTAGTGTGGTGAGTGATTGTTGTTGCTGTTGCTTCAACATCTGACTGGGAGGATACAAGATAGGGTTGCGATACTTGGTACAATTTTTGGTACCTTCTGCCTAAGGCGTGAGGCAATGTTTAGCAAATTTTAGCTTAACATTGGAAAGTGTATTACAATTTTTCAAATCAAGTAAAAAAATTGAAGCGCTTGAACAAAATAAAAAAAAAAACATGGAAGCCTCTTTGTCAGGGTTTCAAACATCGGAACGCTGTTCATTTACAAAAAAAAAAAAAAAAAAAAAAAAAAAAATCTCATCTGTTAACAAAGCGAAAAGTTCAAGTTTTTAATAACGATTTTTTTTTTGAAATTTCCAAAAATATCGCTTATGTATGCAGTTATACAGTTAATATTTACTTTTCTTTTCAACGAATTTCCCTATAGTTGAAAGTTGTAACTTTGCCTATAAAGCCTTTGCATTGAAATACGCAAACTTTTTTTGCTTAGTATCTGTAAGCAAAAAAAAAGAAATTAAAAAAAAAAAAATAAAACAAAAGTAAAAAAAAAATCGTGATTCCCCCTTTTACGAAAGATTTTTATTTCGTTATTCTACAAAATTGTAGTACAACCCAACAATTTGCGTATATTGTAATTTTTCCCCCCAATTTCTGGTCGTTTAGCTTTTCTTACACTCCCATTGATAAAGTCGTAGACTTTTGAGTGCTTCAAGTTTATTGTATTGAAAAATACAGCCTGCATTCTGAATCCTTCCCATTGATAAAATTATGGGCTACTGAGTGATCCAAGTTTAGTTGCCGGTTTCAAGGTAACCGTCCCTTCCTCTCAGTTGGTTACATATCCGAACTTATCTCACGAAAACTTTTCAGAAAGAAACCCAATTTACTCCAACTTAAGAATTAAGAATTTATGTACGTGGTTAAAAAAAGTCGAATAAATCAGCAGAACGAATTTAAAGCCACAGTATTTTTCAATATTTGAGGCTTTATTAGACTTGTTTTTGAACGCATTGTCCGTTGACAGTTACAAGATAAGAACAATTTTTCTGTCATCACAGTTTTTGGAATATCTGGTAAATACTACGGCTGGGAATGACGTCGTAGTTCTATGTCTCGTATTCTGACCAATTCTCTACAATTTCCAGACTTTGTCTTACTAGGGTGGTTGCAAAACTAGCTGACATGAGGTATAGATGGTGCCAGTAGTGGACGAACACCGTAGTGGTCAATCAATTGAGTTGTCCAAGCCAACACGGTTAAGAAAATCCACAAAATGATATTGAGTGATCGTCGGCTGAAGTTGCATGAGCTAGCTGAAGGCATTTCAAAAAGTGCTATACATCGTGTATTGACCAAAGATTTGAATATAGGAAAGCTGTGCGTAAGATGGGTGCCGCGCTTGCTTACAATAGAGCAAAACCAGCATCGTAAAGATGTTTCAGTAGAGTGTTTAGCGATATTTCACCGCAATGACGACGAATTTTTGCCACGATTTATAATTGCAGATGAGACATAGGCCCACCACCTCACACCTGAGACAAAGGAACAGACAAAGCAGTGGATTGGAATGAGAGAATCGTGCCCAAATGCGGCAAGATCATGCCGTCTGTTTTTTGGAGTGCGCATGGGATTATTTTTGCTGATTACCTACATAAACGAAAAAACCATCAACGAGGAATATTGTGCTAATTTATTCCAACGTTTAGGTGACGGAATTGTGGAAAAAGGCCGCATTTGGCGAAAAAGAAAGTTTTGTCTAATCAAATTTAATAAATGAACTTTAATTAATTAATTGCTCCATAGCGCACTTTATTCATAAGATTTAGCTCCCTTGCACTATTTTCTATTTCTAAATTTGAAAAAATGCCTCAGTGGTAAAGATTTGCCGACAATAAAGAGGTGGAGTCTGCGTTTAATTGCTTAACAGTTCTTAGTATAAACAGGATATAGAAGCTATTGAATTAAAAAGGAGATTAAAAAGTAAAGAAAATTTTTTCAGCTTTTTGCGTTTTCCTTATTAGGTCGGCTAGTTTTGTTAATATGTTCGTTGGCGTTCTACTGCGATAGGTTCACCCAGTTGCTACAGTTCTTAATATGGCAAGCTGAAACGATTCCACTGAATAAATATAATCAGCTGATGATTTTTCACCACGAGTTATGGAACGCTGCAAAAAAAAAACTTTTTTTTTGCCGTTAGAGCGTTTTTTTTACACGCGAAAAAACCTTTCGTCGTCTCCCGCCTTCAATCCGTATACGTTGTGCTATTTCTCGATTTTCGGGCGATGTGAAAAGGGTTGTCGACACCGTATGTTCTTGTTACATTTAACATCAATATTGTTCCACCACTGCTTCTGTCCTTCAAAAGGTTTACCGTGTCTGCATATTCC
>JAHXMU010000013.1:325399-460144 GCA_019455685.1 Philornis downsi
GAACTAAAACAGTATTTTCAATTCGAAATCGGAAATTTACAATATAAAGAACAAATAGAAACAAACAAAACCAAGTGGGGTCGGGGTTTTACTGTTCTTTAGAAAGTCCAGAGTTTTTTAAAATAACCACAAAACACAACTGTTTCATTATCACACGGCAAATTGTCGGTAACACAATGTTTTATTTCCATGTGTAATATATTCACAAATCATTTTCTTTTCATGTTACTACAAGTTACGGTTAGAGCCAATTAATTATAATAAATTACTCTTAATACTACAACCTCTTTTTATCACGCTATGACACACTTATGATAAGCTGCCTTCCTTAAATATATTAACTTCTGACCATTGCTACGATATTTTTCAACAAACGACTAAATATAGACAGGGGAAACAATGTTTGAAGTCTCCATCATGATGATGTAACATTTCATAATTTCTATTTTTTAATATATTTATTGCTATGCTGGAATTTCAATTGCGGTTTCTGATATTTGCTTGTCCGCAAAGCGTAAACGTAAATTTAGTTTGAATTTCAAGTTATTGCGGTCTCGTATTTACAAACCGTCTACATGCGGTTTTTGCATAAAGAAATTTCAAAACCTAAACATTTGCAAACATACGGAGGTGGTCCCAAAACTAGCCGACCTAACAAACAAGACACAAAAATGTTAGGGAAAATTTTTCCGAATTGTTTTTAACATAATCTCCTTTTAACTCAATACCATTTTCCAACGATATTCAATAGCTTCTATGGCCTGTTTATAGTAAGAATTGTCAAACTCCTTAATGTAGCCGTCAACTGTGGACCCACCTCTTTATTATTGGCAAAACCTTAACCACCGAACCATTTTTTTAAGTTTGAAAATAGAAAATAGTCCGAGGGAGCTAAGTCTAGTGAATAAGGTGCGGGATCAAGCAATTCGAACTTAAATGCATTAATTTTGGCCATCGCAATAGTGGAGCATTGTCTTGATGAAATAACACTTTCTTTTTCGCCAAATACTGACTTTTTCCCTCATTTCATCACTTAAAGACTACAATCAATTAACATAATATTCGCCGTTGATGGTTTTCCCTTTCTGAAGACAATCAATAAAAATAATCCCATGCGTATCCCAAGAAAACGACCTTGCTTGCAGATGGAACCATCTTAGCCTTCTTTGGACACGATTCTCTCTCTCCAGTCCACTGCTTTGACTGTTTCTTTGTCGCAGGTGTGAAGTGGTGGACCCGTGTCTTATGGTTATAAATTGACGCAGAAATTCGGCCTTATTGCGGTGAAACACCACCAAAAACTCTACTGAAATACTTTCAGGAAGGTGTTTTTGCTCTATTGAAAGCAAGTGCGGCACCCATCTTGCACACAGCTTTTTCATTTTCGAATCTTCGGTCAATATGCGATGTATAGCACTTTTTGAAATTTTTATCATTTCAGCTAACTCTCGCACGTTCAGCCGACAATCATCCAATACCATTTTGTAGATTTTTTTAACCGAGTCTGGCGTGGACACCTTAATTAGTCGACCACTACGGTGTTTGTCTTGGCAGTTCGTACAGCCTTGTTCAAACTCTGCTACCCAATATTTTACAGTCGTAAACGAAGGAGCGGAGTAGAATTTATTAGTTGGACTGAGACTTTTCAAATGGAAATATTGAATTACATAACAGTGACCAATTTTTCCATGTTTACAAATTCACTGACATCCTTTACTTTTAATAGCTCAAATAAAAATACTAAACAACGCGACGCCTTGGAACATATGTTTTATAAGGTTACAAATTTTCACCAAAATAATTTTTTTCCTACTACTGACTGACTGTACGTCAAGTCGACTAGTTTTGTCACCGCCCTCGTACAAAACAATACAAATAATTGAAATGAAACCAAAACCATTAGGATACCGAAAATAGTGCAGACAAATCGTGAAATCCAAAATGTGGTAACAACAAAATTCCCTTTCTTTAGTCACGCACTATAATTGTTTCACCCTAACAATTTCGTTTTCATCGCAACCTTGACAAATATGGTAGCAACATAAATACTCGTGTAAAAAAGAAATAGAAACAATGGCAACAATATATAAAAACCAACGCCATTAACTTAATAACCCATTGGCCTTATTACGAATACCAAAATTGTACGTTTTCAAATACTACAATAAGACAATGAAAATACCTACTTCAGCCAAAAAAAAAGAGAGTAAATTTACATACAAAACACTGTGTACACTTCAACACAATTTAAAGCACGAAATTTGCTATTCGTATAATAACTTTTAGCGTATCAGACATGAGACTATGTCTGAAACTTGCCTAACTCGCAATAGCATTTTCGATACTGCAATTCTGCACAATATCGTAAAAGTTTGTTCTTCTTGCTTTCAAATTTAGTTTGAAAGAAACTTCAGTACTGTTGAAAACGAATCGAAAAATTTTAAGTGAACTAAATCGATATCAATATGACCTTTGTCAAATTATTATATAGCGCCAAATGATTCATACACCAGAGTTTGCGTTTACTTCGGTTCGCATACCAAAAAAAAACGCATTGTAAGAGGTCAGTGTCGTAGTTATTGAGAAGGATTCCCCTGTCAATGATATAATAAAGTACTGAAAGACGGACTGACAGCTGTACCAATTTTGTAAATAAACAATGTATTGATGAAGGCCAATGTGAATATTGCTATTATGTGAATTGTGTTTTTATATATCTTTTCATTTTGACAATATGTAAGTGGTGTGATGTCCTTGCAGATACATGGTAATTTCTACCTAATATGTATATACAAAAGTTACTATTACTTCAACGTTGCAATTACGTAGTAATTGGCATTGACAGGCATACGATATATATCAATCACAATTAGACAGCTGACAGTGACAGAGGCAGGTCGCAACATTTCTCTGGAATGAATATTATTAGACGTATTGATAAATTGATAAATACTTTTTGTTTTCTTGCTGGTGACAACATTTTTATATTGTTGTGGTTTGAGGCATTCTTCCGCGACTACATTGGCAAAAGAGTAGGCAAAAAATTAAAAAACACAGAAAAATTGATTTTTCTGAATTTGATGAACTTGTTTGCCTTATTAAAACTTTAATTAATTTTCAAACGATTAAGAAATTAATAGAATGTATCAATGTTATAGTCAATTTGAACTTTTCTTCCTAGTAAAACTAACCGATATGCATTTACTGAAGAAATAAAACAAAAACGACAATGAATTTTCGAATATGCTAGAAATTGAACGTAGAAACTTTGGGAAACTAATGGACCGCACATAGTGATTAAAGCGTCCACTTAAAAGCAATTCTGTCAGCCCCTTAAAATACGCAAAATATAATAACAATTTTGTTCTTCTCAATTATGACCAATTATGGCCTCTCCCTTTATTTAGTTTTCATTCTGATATATTCTTACGAATTCCTTTTGGGTATCCATGTAAAAATATATTCTCGTAAAGGGTGAAGATTGAGTTGTTTGTTAATTAAAATTCGACCACTGGTCATATCACATTTTACACTCGCCGCTTTAGTTGGAGGAATCAGACTGAAGATTTCCAAAAGAATGCAGCGTAGAAAGAGTCTCGTCACCCATTATTAATGCCTTTTTTTTGGGATGTTTATTATAACGCAAAAAAAAGCCGTAAATGATCTTACTAGAAGGTTATTTTTAGATGTTGTATTTTAATTTGTAGTAGGTCAAAGGATAACATGTGTGGTTACCAACCAATATGTGATAAGTTCAAATTCCGTTGGCATCGAGGTATACATAATGAAAATTAAAATTAAACTGTAATACCCCTACAGTTATAGTAATGAAATCTTTTGTTTATATAATGTAATTTGTTGTCATTCACCGTTTCACAACGACCATACAAGTATATAGAATTATAGGGAAAAGTATTTCATCAATAATAACGGCTAAACCTTGATGTGCAAACTACTATAATGTTTTCAGAAGTTTTAGTTTGGTTCGCTATCGGAAGATATTGGAAAATCAATATGTTGTAGGCACATGAAAAAAGATATTCAGGGAAGACATTCTCATTTTATACGTTAGTGGTTCTCTTGCAGTGACAAAAAAGTACGGGACGACGAAATACTTAAAATTAATAAATAGCTTTTATTTGGCACTTAGTACAGACCATCCAAATTTGTATACCATAGTTTAGTGATTACAAAAATATAAACTTTGATTTTAAAAGGGATATATGACAGTTGTTCTGGTTGCAGTTGGGAATAAACTCCAGAATAACTTTTCATTACCGTTTTTAATTTTGAATTTCCTCTTAATATTCTAAAACTGGAAACCCATAATAAAATTATTCAAACTTTATTCCATGTTGTCTAGTAAACTAGAAGCAATTTAGAAAACTGATTCCATTTAGTCATTTTGAAACTAATATTGGATCATTGACAAAAAACATTTAGTTGGAATATAAACTTAATATATTGAAATATCTGGACGTTCTGTAATCATTTGCCTGCTACAAGTGCAGTGAAATGTAGGAGGTAGTTGATCCATCATTGTTGTTATGATAACTTTCATAAGAAATTCATAATTCGCTTTAAACCAGACAAATCTTGTCCGCGTAATAAAATATTTTAAATGCTTGTAGATTCAAAAAAGACTCTTCTTCAAATTGACAGAGTTCCACATAGATATAAAAAACTATAACGAATAGTTTCTTCAGATCTTTGCGTTCTATAAATTTGTTACCAGTTTAATAACAAATTGTCACCAATTGAAGAAAACTTACCCTATAAAATTTAAAGTAATGCATGTAACTGTTCACCAGATTCATAAACAAACATTTTACGTGTTATTTCCGAGGTATAGTGGGATTGTTTTCAGTTCTAATTTAACGATATCTTGCAATTTTTCTTTTGGCCTTCCTAAAACCGTCTTTTATTCTTTAAAAATAGACGTACGTCTCTGTCCTTTTCGTAGCTTCAGCATTTCCTCCAAATACGTGACATATACAACAGTTAAAACAAGTTCCCCTTCTAATTCTAAGTGATTAATCTGGTTTCCTGTGTTCCAATTAGAGGATAGCCAAATTGACTTGTGGATATTTTTGTATGGGAATTTGGTTTAACTTTCTGCGCCACGGCAGCTCAGTCTGAGTCTATTATCGGAGGTGTGTTGTAAATTTTCCGAATGTTACTGTCCTTCTCATTGTACATACATATATTTGCATTGACATAATAATTTTTTGACTACTGCTCTCCTTTTTTTTGTATGTTCGAATTCAGATTTCCCAATCAGTTTAAAAACTAAAAGAAATGGAATATCTGGAGAACTGAACCGATCTAAAAATAATAATTTTTTTTTTTTTGCATTTCGAAGAGATTCTTGTTCAGCGAAACTTCTCGTATGGTCAGGAAAGCAAAAAAAAAAAAAAAAAAAAAAAATTCTTCCCGAATTTTTGTTAATGCGCATGACTTCCTATATTTTGCGAGCTTTATGTTTGTCTCCTTTTGCCAATTATGCATTTTATTATAATTTTAAACCTTATTCCCTAATTTGACATTTGACTAAAATTCCGTAAAATTGTAATAAAAGCGTCAGTTCGCATTAAGTTTTGAAAAAATAATTGTCAGTTCTTCACCAGTGTGATGAAATTTTATTCTTGAAATATGATACCTCGAAGTGGATTTGACACCTAGCATAACTAGGTTCGTATCAATGAATGTCAACATATAATATATTGTATTGCCTTGTTTTAATTTTATGCTGAGATTTATAAAATGTCAGTGTTAACTTTAATAAAAGTACATCTGTGCTTATTTGAGATTTGGCCGGTTTTTTTTTCAAGAAATCAATAATATTTAAGTTTGTTATGGGTTTCGACGTAAAATGGCATTTACGCTACATCATGTTTAGAATAATGTAAGTTATTATAATAAAACATAAATAAAACGTTTTTTTCGCTTAAGTTAATAATTAGAGATATTGCTGCACCCTTTATAACTTTTGAATTCCACGAAATTTTGATATTTCGCTAAGTAAGGACAACAATAACGAATAAACCCATCTTTGTCCTAACACCACTTAAATCATTTTTTCCCTTGACCACAGATCTATTTTGAAAATGTGTGCATTTTATAAGACTTAAATTTTTCTGCACATTAAAGTACATATTGAATGAATAAAAATTTCAAATAAAAATTCCGATGCGATAAATATTACAATTTTGAGCTAACCCCTTTTAGTTTCTTATCTACGTTACTGGCCCACAAATATGATTAACTTCACAATTATGACGTGAATTTTATGTATTCATGATTATTGAATATCACAACACTCTCATACTCGCATATATGATATGTTATTGTATAAATAAAACATTGAAATAAAAATCACACACAATTATTTATTGTTCGCATGCGAGGCTTGGAGTGTCCGTCTGTCTGCACAAATACTTAAAACCATAAGAGTACCGACAACGGTATATGGTTCGGAGTGCTAGCTATACCACTCCCCATCAATTGAGTCATTTTTCAAATACAACTCTCACATCAAGTAGGGGAAAATGATTTAGTTGTTTTCCTTCGTTAAATTTTGATTTTTTTTTTAGGTTGAACGAACGAAGGAGCTAACAAGCATTCGCTTTTATTATTTTACACGATTTCAAACATAAAATAATGAATTTAAAATGTGACCACCAAATTTTCACATATACATATACATATATACGGGGTGGCGCACCAATTGCAATACAAAAAGGAATTGAAATTACTTTTTTTTAATCAGTGTATTTCATTTATTAATTTTTTTCATTGTATAACAAATGCAATTTTATTTTATATAATTATTTATATAATTATTATTATATAATTATAATCATTAACGCATACGAATATGCGACACTTGATCAGAAAATTATTCATTGCGGCCGGAAGGCTTAAAGTCGGGATCGCTTCAATTATTTTTTCAATCAGTCAAAATTCCTTGATTTCGGTTTGTACACCTCTTGCTTGAATTAATCCCATATGAAAAAATCTGATGCAGTCAGGTCAGGTGATCTTGGGGGCCAGCGGAAAGTGGAGTTTCTGGATATTAATTTGTTTGGGAATTTTCGTTGGCATGCTGCAGTTCCAGGTAAAAAAAAAACTTCTTCCATATCTTTAAACAACGATCCCCATTGACAGTTAACTGTAGCACGATTCGTGCGCCACACTGTATATATACATGCATGTATATAAAATGAATTAATTCAATATAAATATATATATAAATATATATGTATAGCTATATATTTGCTGTGTAGATGCACGTAAATGAAAATTTTATAGAGCATTTTCTTACATTAACATGTTGCGGAAATCGAACCAAAACGTGTGTCGGTGGTATTCGGTCAGCCAACCGCAAAATGTATAATTTACAATTTATAAACACGAAACACCCCGTTAAAGTTTTCAAATTATTTGATGTTTTTATTCACAGCACAACTTAAATGTGTTCTAAAGTTTATGAACCATTAAACATCAATTACCGGTACGTTTCGATGATTATTATATTCGCTTTTATGCTCTCAGCCGATTTGCAATTAATACAACTTTGTTATTCCAGTTTTGGTTTGTTACTTGTTTTTTTTTTTTTCTCTCTTAAAATTGGAGCATTTCACTGATGTTGAGTTGGTGTTTTCCACACGATACGTTTTATTGAGGTTTCCTTTCAAGCTTCACTTAATGTTTTGTTACGTTCGAATGAATGCATTCAGCGTTTGCTGTCGTTGCTGCCAGTCATTCCATGATAATGATCATCATGACTTGATGAATTTTCGCTGTGATTTAATGATTTTGCAATTAGAGAAACTAGTTTAATTTTTCGGTAGATTTAAAAATTTTGGTAAACAATTGAGTTTAAAGGTTAAAAATTGATTTGATTTGTGAAAAAACATGCCAAGGTGAAATAAGTGAATACATTTGAAAAGTACCTTAATGGAAATATCATCTGAATAACAATCGTCAATAAATCAAATTCTTATTTGGAAAGTTCAAGATCTTCTGTTTCCTCAACTGAATTATTACTAGGGACTTGGAAAATCTGATTCTTTCAAGGAAAGCATGACGAGTTTAATTTCGATGAGCATTTGTTTGTGATGACATGTTCATTCCTTCAATTTTATTTACTTATACTTAGTATGCAAATATTTTAGTGCTTGGTCAACTCGAATGTTTTCCCCAGACATAAAAGACTTCTGTCCCAAAAATGTAGGTTAGTTCATTTTCTATGGAGATATTTGTTATGTTTCTTAAATTAATCAGGTTTAGTTGGTAAATTTTGACAATTCTTAAAAAATATGTATGTGCTCATATTAGAAAAGAAACATCGCTCTTTGTTTTGGCCATAACCGGTTTGACTTGATGCGTTAGCAAAAATACAACTTTCTAATTAAGTTCCAAAATGGGACAACATATTTTTCTACCTTCCAAAAGAGCTCATTAGAATAGAAAAATAAATGGTAATTTCGTTTTCCATCCAAATAAGGAAATTCCATTGTAAAAATTTCTTTTAGAATAAGCTGTTTAAATGGTCGTTTATTTTTCCATTCCAATAAGGAATTTTCATTGCAAAAATACGTTTTAAAATGAGTTCTTTAAATGGTCATTTATTTTTTCATCCCAATAAGAAATTTCCATTGTAAAAATACGTTTTAAGACGAGCTCTTTGGGAGGGAAAGCTTTGGTTTTGATGTGTTTTGTGTGTTTGATGTGATTGCAGAAGGAAAACATTGAATGTTCGCTAAGAATTCGACGGGCGATGATGGAAATGTACTTTGTTTTCTTTTGGAAGTTAAGAATATTGTGGCCGACAGGAAGTCTAAAGAAAAATTATTGGATATTCGCATGGAATCTTAAAATTCGATAAATTTTGGACATCATACAAGGAGTGGCGCAATAAATCTAAAATATTTCTTAGAGAAATGTAGGTTATTTCGTAATGCTGCTATGAAAAAAAAAAATTATTAAAAATGCCTTTTCACCGATAAGAAAATGTATTCTATTATTCTTATCATAAAGATGTAAGTTATTGTTGAGACTGGCCAGCAAATTATGCTATATAACTTACACACCTTCATACTTTCACTACTTTATTAACTACGATTTTCCCATATATTTTACAGTGCGGTTTTTACCCCTCTACGATTTCATCTGCTCTTGCCATTACTCAGGGTTCTGCGTTTTATAGGGAGACAGGCAGAATATTGTCAGGTGCTATTAAATTTTTATTCATCAGAGAGTGAGCCCTTAACTATTAAACTGCTTGCTTAGTCCAGAATAGCAAGTGATACTCTTTGAATATATCTACCATTCCACTTTCGAAAACCAACATTCCTGCCGATTTTCAGGTTGGCAGGTTTGAGTTGGGTTAACATGGCAAATTGGCGGTCAACCTTTTCACATAGATTTTCGTTGGTTTTTGCCCCTTAATTTTTCCTTTGAGTCAGCTGTCGAGTTAACAGCTCAAAAATTCACACCGACGTGGTCCTTATTTGCTAATTAGATACATTTTATATTGTTTTAACACAAGACTAATCGTGCGATAGTTTCGTCCTTTTTATGCAAAGGAAACAATACAAGGGTTGCTACTTTATGCTGTGAGAAAAATAAATAAAGATAAATATTCGCAGAATATCTTTTATTTTCACAATGACTATATTAATTCTAATTCGTGATAGCATACAGAAACGTTTACGTCAAATTAGCTGCTAATACGTTTTTAAATTGAAATGTTTCTTATTATTTTGTTGAATGCTTTCGGACTCATTTTCAATCTTAAAATGCCTTCTGATTTCAGAGCTAATTTGGTGTATAAAATTATGTTCACTGTCACCAATTAAATGTTTATAAATATTTATTATCCACAGACCTTTGCATGCATGCATGCATTATTTTCGTACTACTTTCTTCCAAATCTCGTTAAGATAACTCTTAAATTTACGTTTTAAACGCATCTACTACTTTTTAAGCATTAACTTCCTTTTGTAATTAACTTGTGATTCACGAGAATAAAAAGAAATCATTGGGTGCTTAGCTGTATTGCCGATGACCCGTCAATTCGATTTTTTGAGTGCTCAAAAAGTTATTTGCATTTAGCCAAAGGCGGCTTCTACCAAACAAACGATAATGTTCATCCTGAAATGATCATTCTGTGATGGTCTAATGGCGTGGTGGTGATTTGTTACTCTTTCTACAAACAGGCAATACTTCTTGGACAATCAATCTTTGTTGGGTTGGGCTCGTCTTGAAAAATATCTACAGTCGAATATTGCATAGATTCGGGCTCATAAGCATATGATTTTTTTCAACATTTCTTTGGATCACTCGATATGGACTTATTCTGATCAACATTGAGAATTAAGAAATCTTTTTCACTGCCGGATATTAATGCAATGTTAAATGTAAGCAAATAAATGTTATATCCAAGCATGCTTCTATTTCTAGATAACTCACATAACTGTCCGCCAATATTAGGTTCCGCATTACATGGTTGCTTCCTGGAGAAAAATTTCTCCTAAATTCTGAGAATTTTTCAGCACATTGCTGCTAATAAAATCATAAAAAAATTGTCGCATAAGAATAGTTATGATTAGGATGTTGAAATAATGTGCGCGTGAAGATAGATTCGGAATCTAACTAGCAAAGCCAAAAACCAACTGTATTTGCCGAAAATATTTTTTTTGGGCTAAAATATTTTTTACCTGGGGGGAAATAAAATCGAAGAATCTCAAGTTCTGAAATTCTTCTGAAATATATGGAAGCAATGGACGCAGGTGATGAAATTTTTGGACAGTGCAGAGTGGGCCAAAAACTAGAAGGAAAATAAAATCGAAGAATCTAAAGTTCTGAAATTCTTCAGAAATACGAGTATATTGACCACCGTCTCAGAAGCTATGTGCTGAGATCTAGCCAATGGTATACGTTGGATTGACGCAGGTGCTAGCAGTCAGTCACAGTAAGCAAATATATCGATACATAACTTAAGTTTTAACTCATTATAACTTCGTTGTTTCACACTTGTTTTACATAGGGAATGTGGATGCTTACAGTCTGAAGTATTTTCTTCCATTATTGGCGTTTTGATTAAAATATATTACCTCACTTCGTAAAAAATATTACTTTTATTTATAATCTCCAAAATTAATGCGTTAACAGAGCTCTGTTAAATCAATAACAGTGGTCGGCAAATACAGTTGGTTTTTGGCTGTGTTAGTTATATTCCGAATCTATCTTCAGGCACATGTTGAAATATCCATTTTTTGAGAAAATCCTTTTTCCGAGTTATTTCGAAACATTAAGATAGAAGACGATCCTTGCACATTAAGGAATCTCACACGCATTCTAATTTTAGATTGTCTCCATGGAGCAGACAATTTGACGTCAGTTTCACAAACTTTTGCTAGATTTGTCGATTATTTGATTACTTGAAGGGTTCGTCAAAATCGTGGACGTGACCGTCTCGCCTCGATAAAACGGTTCAACTGGTTTTATTCGGGGTTTCTATGGAGCAAAGTTCAAAGAAATTGTACGTTTTGATTAGGGAAGTATGGACTGTGCTGTACTGAAAAGCAAATTGCCACCGCAAATAAATATGTGTTAAGTAAATATGCGTCCTTAGGTAAATGTATGTCTCCCGTATGACAAATGTCCTGAGTTTGTATTGTATTAAAGTATCATAAAATTTTACGATACTGATGTCAAATTTTGGCATACACCAGCCCTATCGCAAAACTTGAGTTACAATCCTTGTATGTTCTCATTCCAATCAGCTCTGTTCCAAGTTGGTAGACACCGGAAGAAACATGAAAATTTATGAGCCGTTTTAAGGGAACGTCGTAATTATTCATAGGGTTGGTAAGAAGTGCAAAAATATGATATAACCTAATGAAAACTGAGAGTGGATGCGTTATATGTAAGAAGTGGGAATTTTTGGTGATTTATCTAACATGTTTACCATTTGTTCAAGGTTCAGTGATACCTGCTAGATACGGCAAGGAATCCTTCCACTCTTAAAATTATTTGTTCTAATTGCAAAAATGGTTGTTGAAAAGCTTCTAATAACGTTATACTTTAATGGGCAAAAAACTCGATGTCTATCATATATAAGAGTAGGACATTTTTGATGTGAATGACTACTTTCCTGGCGACGAAGCGTCCATCGCAATCCGAGGTGGACGCTATATATGAGCTTCAGGCAGCATAGTCGAGCTTTTGATAATTAACTTTGTGCCCTTTATTATGATATTATTAAATGATATTATTAAAGCCTTTAAGCTTAAGAAAAAGTAAGACTTGCACTTGCGTATACATTTTAAAACCACTAAGAAAATATTGTCCATTTTGTAAATAGTATAAACTATGAGTACACTTAACAATGGGTCCAATTTACCTTACATCTACCACAAACCCAAAGTATATACAATCCATCAGCAAGGTGTTTGTTCAAGTTCCGGCTTTAAAAATCGTATGCGAACGAATTAGTGAAAAAACATAAGAAAAATATATAATTAGAAACCTTTCATCATCATTCATTTTGTTCGTATGTTCTTACACCACCGTGTAATGGGCGTTCACTGCCCTCTGCTCCCCACATCGCTGAGTAATTGTGTCAAAAGAGTCAATGGCTTTTTAATGAATCGCTTCGGTGAAAAGCAGCCAACCACCAGCCAGGCAAAAAATTCATTTGCTGTTTGTTAGCCCACATTCATAACATAAATTCCATATACTAATACTTAGTGAAATCTATGGCTATTGCGAACACCGCATCACGACGTTATAGTAGACAATACGATGCGTCCGTCGTTTGCAGGGCAGGGCATACATTGGCAGACCAAAAGCCCAATACTGAAATATTAAAACAAACGAGTTAACACAGATGGTTTTCCAAATCACCTGAGTAAAGATCAAGATGAACCAAAGTAGCTCACTCTCATTGTGGGCATTAAAGATATTGTTAAACATATTTGTTAATTTATGACCATTCTTTACAACAAATTTCAATTTTCTATCACGCTGATGAGGCTGACATGAAATCGGTGAGAAAAAACTAGTTTTTTGTTTTAGTAGCCGTTGTAAACCGTTGTGTGTCTTCTTCACATCACAGTCAGTATTATGGATTTAGGTTTATGTTTACCATCCGTTTTCCCTGCTCGAAACAACAAACAATCAACTTTAACAGAGAAAACATAGTTTAAGGGACAGACGGACAAACAGACAGTCAAATCTACGTTAACAAGGCCTGCACAATGGATTTCGTTTCGTTTTGTTTTTTTTTAAGATGTACAAATATCACGTCTTTTTAGCCAAACGTATAATCTGATCTTTAGTGGGACGACGCGACTGCAATTATTCGAGCTTCTCATGTAAATCTTTGCTGTCTTAATAAATTTTGACCATCACTTTCAACCTTAAGAAATTGCTTGCTATTGGGACGGCACCAGCAATACACTAAAAGTCATCAACTTTTTCAAATGGTTTGCTCTTACTATGAATAGCGTGCGGTCTCCGAAACCGGTTGAACTTTCCTATTCTCAAGTGGTATAGAGAACTTTTCTCAAATAAGTTTATATTCCGTATGCAACAGAACATCACTATGTTCATTTGCTATTTCCATTTTAAATGGAAGTAGTAGACACCATCAATGATTAGATTGTGCTGCGGTTTTATGGTATTCTCAAGTGCTATTTTGTAAGTTTAAATTTGTGTGTTTTATACGATTTGCCTGGACTGGAAGAGGGATCGATTAATGCATATGAATGAGCGAAATGAGTCATATACCCGTTTTCAGTGTTTGCGTATTGATTGCTTTGTGCGCTTTGTGACTTCATATCGGCCTTTTAGTGTATTTTAATGAATACATTTTATAAATATACTAAACAAAAAATTACATCTCACATCTCGGGATTTATGCATGACAGCAATTTGTTTGCTTTAGGCCTGCACGGCAGAGTTTCCCAAATAGGCGAAAGTGAAATATGCATTTTTTTGTGCACTAGAAATTTCAGATTCATTTAGATTATAGTTATATTATCTAAAAGTAAATACAAGTTTTGCAAACCAGTTTTAGTAGAAAACCCATTAAAGCATAATTTTGTCTGACACAAAAAACTTAGCAAATTTTCATGAAAATAATTACACTGCCTGGCAAAGAAAAAACATTCTGTTTTTTTCTTGTTTCTTTTTTGATTGGATATAAATTTGAATATTCGTTGCTGGCACTTCGGTTTAAATATTTGGACAATGACCGATGTCTGGATATGTGAATGTCTGTAACCTACATTCCAGAAGATTAAGAACTTCCTAGATATATGTATATATTTGCCTTGTATATGTATACTAGCCGACCCGGCAAACGTTGCTGTGCCATCAAATTTTAGCAGGAGCAGAAATAATTGCTTTTTAATTTGTGGTTTGTGTAGGAGGTGCCACTCCCCATTGTCCAATCCCGCCCATATTTGCAGCAGCACTTAAGATATGTACACCAAACCGATGTACCAAATTTGGTTCAAATACCGTAAGCAGGAGCAGAAATAATTGATTTTTAATTTTTTGTTTGTATGGGAGGTACCACGCCTCTTTGTCCAATCCCACCCATATTTGTAGCAGCACTGGAAACATTTACTACAAACATTTAAAAAAAGAATTAGCCAAATCGGTGTAGCCGTTTTACAATTTTAGATAAATCGAAAAAAGTGGGCGTAAAAGTGGGCGTGGTAAACTTTTCTTTCCATAAAAACCTAAGTTGGACTACAACGAACATTTAAAAAAAAATTATTCAATTCGGTCCAGCCGTTCTCAACTGATGTTCTTACCAACGAACGGCATTTGATTTTTATTTATATAGATAATGAAAAATGTCCAGTTTTCTACTTTTCCGACGGACTTATCATGTCACTCGCCTCGATTTCGACCTTCGGACATAGTTAAAAACCTTCTCCTGGCCGACACGAATAAGCCCTGAAAGTTTCATGAAGATCGGGTACGCCGTGTGAGAGGAGTTCTCTTACAAACTATTTTTGTACACAGACAGACAGATATTCATTTTTATATATATAGATAACCAGTGTAATCAATGAAGAAATTTCAGTTAGGTGAACTGAATACAAACAACTCACGTTGTACCATTTTGTAGAAATTTAACCGGTCTGTTTTGTAATTTATGCGTCAAAGCGAAATCCGAGCTGCTCATGTCTCACAGCTTTTTTTACATATGCTGAGAGCAGTTTTTACACTCTTGGCTCACGCAGCAAATATGGCTCTTAGCTCACGAGTTTCCCCAAAAGCAAAAATGAATTTAAATTTATTGTTGCTTTATTATAAGGATTGTGTGCCAACTTATGATTCGGCTCCGGTAAGCTGCTTTGCGAGTCAGCCCTTTACAAAAATACTAAAAATGCAAATGTATTATTATTTTTGGGAACAATCGGCACATGAGTCAGCAACATTTGAGGCTCTTAAAAATGATTCGTGTGCCGGCTGCTCATTACGCTGCGATTGATACTTACTCCCGTATGAAAATAACTTTTTTTTCAAACGCTCGGAATACAATTATTTGTTCAGCTCTCCAAGATAAGCCTTTTCAAAAAAAGTTACTCGCTGACGCTAAATCTCTTTCCTCCCAACCAATGCTTCAAGTTTGGAAATTGAAAGCAATCAGGGGGATACATATAGCGATTACATTTGAATTTTGCTACAGATAAGTTGTTCTTTTAAAATATTGTTGTAATTGAACTGAGCAATTGAACGGCTTGTCATAAGCGTAGCAAGGGAGTGCTGGGGGTAAGCACTCCCTTGCTTTTTAGCACCGCCTGAGAGAATTTACTGTTACGCTATCGACTGCAGTGTAATCACTATTGATCGTCTGCTTCTACGGAATGTAGTAATCCAAAAATTATACTTTTTTCTTTCAAAAAAAATTTGGCCATTGTCTCTCTCCGTCTTTTTCACATCTTCAAAGGTATTTGATAAGTTCATTGTTTTGATGGAGAAATTTGATAAATCCATTGTTCTGATAGTGAAATGGTTCAATTTTTCGTCCCTAGTGACGAACATACGATTAGCGCTGAAATTGCAACATAATCGAAGTGTCCACATGTCAGCAAATACGATAGTCAATCTTACTGATAGCTTCTTTATACGCAATTGAGCAAAATTTAAAAAGCTATCCTATTTGCCTGTGGCCTCAATGAGTTTGATCAGTTAAATTTGTCAATCAATCAATACAATATTGAGGGCATTGTTGTTGATTTCTGCCACGAAAATATTAAATGCAATTGTTTTGTTTGGTAGACTGTTTTTAACATTTTGATTCAATTCCATTCTTTTCAGCATTTACTCGTATTAACTAATAGAAACCAATGTCAATATTTTCTAGTATAAAACCACAATATGCTTACAAACGTAATATAAACCATAAATAATAAAACATTGCATAATTAAACATTGCTTCAAGCTGTGGAGCGTATCTAAGATGTGACGAGGGGCATCTTTATTTTATTCTCCTGTATGCAATAAATTCATTAATTCATTAATTTTGTTATATTTACCAACATCGTTTTCGAACTCTGCAAATCGCAGCTGATATTGATTTAGTCTTTTAATTTTAGCTGCAAAATCCGCTTGACTCATAATTAGTCTCAAATTTAACTGTATTCATTTATTTTCCATATTTTGTTGACATTTATTTTATATTTACTAATTTTGTTATTTAGTGACGGACCATGGCTATCGTTCGCATGATTCCGGGTTCAACCCGCATATAACCACCTATCATTATTTGAACGGTAGTCACCTTAAAGTGTTTGACGAGCACTTCAAGTAGGCGAGTAATTGACAAGTCTTCTAAATGGTTATCAATTTGTGACGTTCGGAATTGACGTTAAACTGTAAGTCTATATGAGATTCTCTTCTTCCATGTCTCATTTATGATATGTAAGAGAAATTGTCTGTGTTTTTTTTTTTTTTGGTTATATATCTGATTGACCATGGCTATTTTTCTAGGAATTAATCATAGTGTTACTATGTTACAAATTTAAACCATTTGGGGGTCGCCTTAAAGTTAACCGATTAAGCTGAACTTTTGCACATAATGTTTTTTTGTTCGTTGAAACAGGATCAGAGGTTGGGAGCAGCAAAAATCTAACATTCGAAAATTTACTTATAGCTCAGGGCCGCCCTAATGACCATCAAAACTTATATATTTTTATAATAACTTTCATAGGATACATGGATAAAATAGATATATTGTATATGAGAAGAGATATCAGACAACAAGTATCACCAACGAAATAAAAACTGCTTCTTTGAAAAATGGGAACCTTTCGAATATTTCTACCATTTATTCGCTAACTAAACGAAATGTACGGAGTAGCTGTCATCTGGGCTTGGTTTCAAAGTTCCGTATATTTTGGTAGTTGTAACAAATGTCCATATTAGCGATTTTTTCAAAAACGTATAATTTAAACCAGTAAATTTCGAGTTAAGTCGTTTTTCCTTGTAAGCCAAGGTATATTTTGGTGCTCTTTTAAAAGTTTAAGAATTGCTTCTTGATAACAACGGACAAGTTTTTCTAAGTGTTACTCAATTCATTTTCCAATAATTATTTTTGTGCTTTGTTATATTTTAAATACGATTTCACAAAGAAAAATACGGTCAATGTAATAACAACGGTTGAGTATGGTTGCAGCATTTTATATTCTTTTTTTTTTTTTGTTTTTGTTCGAACTTTGCTTGCGACTTACGTGTTTTTCAATAAAAACTCGGCAAAATAATTGAAATTGCAAAATGTTTGCGTAAATAAAATGATTGTAATTCTTTGTGACTTTTAATTGAAAATGTCGGTAATCATGACGCAGTTCTTCTCTTTGGTAAAAAAAAATCCAAATGAATACTTACTCAGCTACTTTTGCTAATTAGCACTACTTATGTAAATTATATGATAGTGACATTTTGTAATAAGAAGAATTCACCTACCTATATTTTCTTCTATTATTGTAGATGTTAAGAGGCAGTTATAATTAAACCAAATTCACGAATTATTTTCGACTCAATTAGCGGCCACAGAACCATAAACAAACTTAACCTGTTTCGTATCATCTTGAAAATGAGAATAAGAAAAAAAGGTAGTACTACTTGACCACTCGCTGCTTGTATGGCAGCTTAATTAGCGCAATGATTCATATAAAGCAAATAAGAATGCGCGCCAGTATGATTTAAAGTTGAACTAAATCTTAATATGAATTTGTTTTGTTTGCATGTGAAGACTTTATGATTGTTTTAAATTACCAAAAAAATAGTAGTTGAATATGAGTTTGATTGTGTTGAAACTACTATAACTGTAAGTGTTGATGTTCCAATTATTTCTTCCTTAATTGCTTAAATATTATTCAAGGCTATTTTACCCAAAATTAAATATTATTTCCTGAAACCTAAAACTTACTCCTACGTATTGTTAGTTCATTTGTGCTATTTAGAATTTGGATGTTTATAGAAAAACGTAACGTAAAATTTTTAAATTAACATTTCCATTTGGAAGGAAATATATGAATCGGAATAATTTATTTAAGATTTTTACTATAACAGACTTCTTCTGGGATCGGAAAATAAAAAAAAATTGATTAAGAGGAAAAAGACGACACAAAATATTTCATTGAAATTTTATTGTTGACTACTTGTAGAGTACTGGTACAGTCAAGTTTAAATATAGCCAGTGCAAGCCCCGCACCTTTCCACCAGCGAGCACTAGGCTTTCTAACTCATCTGACAACGTGGCTGACTGAAATTTAGAAACTAAAATTAAGTTCATGGTTTTAAAAAACCTACAATCTTGACTTGGAACATACACAACAATTCGTAATTCTTTCTAAATTGCATGACCACATGGTTAACCGAAATCTAGAAATTAAAATTAAGTTCACTGTTTTAAAAAAACTACAGTCTGGACTTGGAACATTCACAACAATTCGTAATGGTTTATGAGTTACCTAACAACGTGGCTGACTGAAATTTAGGAATTAAAATTATGTTCACTGTCTTAAAAAGAATGCAATTTGGTTTGTAACTGACACTACAATTCGTAATCCAATAGGATTTTTAAATGATATGATAAATAAATACAAGTTACGCCTCACACCGATTTTGATTTGTTGACCCCTCCCTATCTTTAGTGGGATTATATGAGGTATAGTAAAGAGAAGTTCACTATTTGTGCATGATATTTAGCATATTTAGAATGACCCTACTCAAGACAAATAAGTAACATTTTGTACGATAACTTTTTGCCGTTTTGAGGTTAATTCCATAATGACTCTCTCAGAGAAACCTTTGTTCCTACTGGCGAAGAACTGGGACTGCCAATTTTCAATAGTCTCTCTTGAAGCGTATTTTTTTGCCACTAAAATCATTTGCCATAAAGATGAACAGATGTTAATCATTTGATATCATGACCGGACTGTAAATTGAGCTTCGTTTTCTATCCAGCCTTATTAAAATGGTTCCAAACCGTGTTTCGTCCAATGTTTAGCAATCTGGGCAATCAAAACAGTGCATACATGACAGTGGAACCTGACGATTTCTATAATTCCGTCAAGCGCGGTTTATCTTTGATTACAAAAATTACCGAAACGGAATCAATGAAACCAAAATTGCGAGTAATTGCCTCTAACAGTATCAGGGTTATAAACAATGTTCACATTTTCAGTACCGAGACTTCTACTATGTCTACTATGAGGTTCATTTAACGTTGTTCTCTTCAAATATTGTTCGATTTTTTCGCGGTCGAAAATGCACAAAACCGTCTTTCAAATTTCTACTATAGGTATAGCTGAGTCACATTAAGATCCGGCATTGGACTGAATCACTTTACAAATTTATAACGAAATAAATAACTGTACGTTATAATAGAAGAACGATAACGGAAAGCAATTTTTATTGAGTCATGGCTAAGAATGGAATGTAAAGTTCAAAAAAAAAAAAACAATTGTAAGTATTTATAAAGGTTGATTTTCAATAACTTCTTCCCAGCATATTAGATGCTAATGTTGCCGTTAAAAGGCGTGCACAATTGTACCGCTTTGTATTCTACTTTAAACAAGTATGGTTGAATTTTGAATACTTTGTTCTGTTACACAAGGTGGTTTACAGTATTCATATTTAAATATGTCTTTGTGTTTTAATGACACTTTTAAAACGGAAACTTGTATGCAAATCTGTTAATTTACTGTTGTTTTGATTAATGTCTTGACCCACCACCACCACCACCATCAAACTTACTAATATCATTGTAAAAACTGCCGCTAGAAATGCTACTAATCAAAACTCCCCCTAAAATGTTATGGGAACTAATACAATTTTCCACTAACCATCGTTTTTTCCTTGCTAACAAATTGAGTTGAAATCTATATCCGGTACTAATGAACCCTCCCAAAAGCAACTAAATCATACAATTTATGATCTACAGAATTCTTTATATAAGTTTTGTTTTTTTTCTCTTCTTTTATCTTTTCTTCCTTGCGACTATAGGATGATAAAAGTCTGGATATAATGGGCCAATACAAACCAGAAATTTTCTGTTAAGGACAGAAAACGTTAAAAAACAAAAAAATACAAAGCTAAAATAGAAAGCAGAAATTTTATGCTAATCATGTTTGAAAAGTCAACATCATCATGTATTGATTGTGTATAATTTAATCGAAAGCAAAGAAAATCTCCACATATATAATCAGTAACACACGATCAAAACACAGAACAAAGTATAATGTAACAAAGAAGAACAAATTTGGAAACTGCCAATACAAAATTAGCTACAACTTACGTAATCGTAATCGATTTATCGATATCATTCAACGTTTATCAACAATACCAATCAATAATATTTAAAGCATTATAAACAAAAGTATCTCACACATCACTTTACAATTTAAGGATTTACATCTACTACTATACTCTACTACATACATATATAAAGAATTAAAGTAGCAGATTGGAGGAAAAACGCGTTATTGTATTTAAGTTTAAGAGAAAAAATACATATTTTTTATTGTGTTTTGTTTTTACGTTTTGTATTGATAAAATAAACAGTTTATCTTTGTTTGTATGTGTTAAGAAACCCGTCTCTACATAATTATCGAGATATATATATATATATATATTAAAAGAGCCGTCATTAAATATTATCTGCCGATCGTTACACGTGTATACCACACAACAACTCAACGTTAACGCCGTCAGCATCAACATCATTATTATTATCGTCTTAGCCATCACCATCTTATCTAATCGTTTTGTGTTTGATTCTACTATATCTCCGCAATTATTGGATTTAATTTTTAAAAACAGGTAAGTTTTCTCGTTTTTTGTTGTTGTTGTTTTGTTTTTTTTTTTCTTACTAGACGAAGGTTGTCCATCGATATTTCGTTCTAGTGTAATTTGAGCTCTGAAACGAACACTACTAACCCATTGTACACTAACCTACATTATTTATAAATATATTTCTCGTCTTTTAGCTGCCTTTACACTCTTTTGTTCTTTTTTATGTCCCCTCCTCTATCTGTTTCAATTTGCTTTTTTGTAGTGTATGAATGTGCTTAAATCATACGATGCTTTTACATTACACAAAGTATGCTATATTTTGATACTTTTCATTACAGCCCAAACATACACGTTACACATATACATACGTAGGAAGTTTATGGAGAGAGCCCAAGAGCATACACCATTTGCGACTAAAATAAGTTCATGTGTAGTGCTTCTCCTATAATAAAATACAAAGCCATAGCTAACGCCTAACAATATACACTATTTGTCTTCGAAAATGAGAATTATTTAAGTGATAGAATACGTGTCGTGTCTGCTTGCCGTTGTCATTTAATATATCGAAGTTATTCACGAGTTTCGACGTGATTACGACCTTTATGATCTGGTTAAACTCTAGATGTTACAGATTTTAAATACCAATAAAGTACTTTAGACGTAATGGTAGTCACCAATATATTTTCAGTATTTTCGACGTGATCTTTTAAAACCACAGAGTAGTGAGACGCGGTCAAAAATAAAAACTAAAAATTTAAGGAAATAGTTTTTAACCAAGATATGACGCTTAAAGTTTAAAATTGTTGACAGTTAAGAACAAAAAAAGAAATTCCGGAAAGTGTTATGGACTTAATATCAATTTCAGGTTTTTAAGTTTCGCAAAATTATGAATAATTTTGTAAATTTGACAAAATTTAATATTTCTTAATTCGGAGATATAACATCTTTATATCTTCATTACATAAATGCTTCCGATGTACCTAAATAAACAGGCAGAGTATATTTCGGAAAAAATAACATCGTTTAACAAAAAGAAAAAGGTTTCTTTTAAAATATTACATATTTTTACATTTTGTCAAAAAAAAAAATACGAAGAATTGGTCAATAAAACACAAAATATTTATTATTAATTCAAATTTATTGTGTGTACTTTGAAGGCAGTACACAAAATTTGAATGAATAATGCAAGAAATAATAACGATAATAACAAATAATCCAACCATATTTTTAAAGAAAGTATATAATTCTCACCGCTTTTATGTCGTCTATAGGCTGGAAATCTATGGCTCGTAGTTGTAATTTAAGTTTTGGAAAGGGAAACAAAATATCAGTCGGAGCCACATCAGATGTATACAGTAGTTATTCGATGGTATTTGTTGAGTCCTTTGGTCAGAAATTCGTTCAGCATGATAGATACTGAGACGATGCATTACCATGGTGCAAACTTTGTGAGTTTTCTTTAAAAAAATCTGGCCTTTTTCGATGGATACGCTATCTTAAATGCGGCATAACGTTTAGATAATATTTGTTATTTAACGTTTGACCATCTGGCAAGAATTTCGTGTGACCCAATACTGCGATAATCAAAGAAAACAATGAAAAATACTTTGATTTTTGACCGATCTTACAAGGGCTTTTCAATCTCGAAGATTGTTGACAAGTTTGCATATCAAACACATAAATCCATGTCTCACCACCAGTCATAATGCGTTGTATGAATATGGAATCGGAATTGACTCATTCTAGCATGTATTCAGCGAAATTAATGCGATAAAGTTTTTGAAGAAAATTCAGATCCTTCGGAAATAGCCAAGCGGCAACGCCCTTCATATATTGCTCAAACTTAAATGACGATTTTCAGTCACCAATTACTCCATTGGCTTCAATTGAAGATATTTTTCAATCCTCCGTACCTCTCACATACACTTGTTATTGATAAAGTTGATCCTGAAATATTCTCAGCGATTCGGCACACAAAATTCCATTTGCAACATAAAACTTGAAACAAATTCTTTGTTTTTTGGTATTTTTGTCCATTTTAAAAATCACAAAGCACACAAATGAGAGAAACCGGCACGATCGAGTACTGTAAACAAAGTAAATAACAGTAAATAATAAATAATAATAAATAACTCCGCGTCAGTATAGAGGATGGTTAGGTTAAGTTAGGTCAGTGTGGCAGTCTGAATAGACAAACTCACTAAGACTGTGTAGTCCATTGTGATATCACGGAAACTAGAGATAAGGATGTCCCTAGTTTCCCCCGTTGAACCGTCCTGAGCGCCTTAAGAGGCTCTTAAGTCGGAAAATATCTATATCGTCCAGATCTCACAGGTCCCTAAAGAAATAAGAGCCAGGTGTTGATCCACGCCTGTTCACCAGGGCAAGATGTTCTATGGACTGCTCCTCCTCTTCATCTCTATAACTCCTGCAGATGTCTTACTTCACAATCTCATGTCTTCCAATCAGACAGTATCCCGTCATGGCGAATACAAGCAATGATATAGCGACAGCAGTGTGTCTGAACGCTTCAGATCTAGACGAGGACATATTCGTCTGGATTGTTCACAACCCCGGGCATACGCCCACCTGGCATTTGCCACTAAATACTGTATGCTCCACCTCGCAATAGGAGCTTGCAAGCGGCTAGAGGAACGCCCTCGGACTCCAACTCGGCTGGAGACTGTAAGGTTGCCCCTAGTCTTGCCAGCTCGTCTGCTCTGCAATTCCCTGGTATGTCCCTGTTACCCAGCACCCACATAAGGTGAATGTTGAAATACTGAATCATCTCGTTAAGAGATCAGCGACAATTCAGGGCTGATTTTGAGTTCAGGAAGACAGAATCCAGAGATCTAATGCAGCTTTTGTTTGTCAGAGAATATGTTAATCCCCACCTGGTGAGGATGTTATATCTCAGCCATTCTGACACTTCCTTAATGGACAAAATTTCGGCCTGGTAAACACTACAGTGATCAGGTAGCCTTCTCGCCATGTTCAGCCCCAGGTCCTTGGAATAGACCCCGAAACCTACTTGCTCATTTAATTTAAGCCATCAGTGTAGAAGCCGACATACATACAGTTTTATACCAGGAGTTCTACATTTCCATGTATCTCTATCTGGTATAAGTATATGGTACTTCTTGTCGAACAGTGGTTCAGCCAGAGTGTAGCCAGTATTGCCTGTTATGTCAGACACCATGTTCGACCACTGTCTTACCGCCGCAGCTGCGGCAGTCTGCATACTAATTATTTCCAGGGGTAGTAAATGCAAAATTATATTTAGTGCTTCGGCTGGGGTGGTGCGGAGCGCACCTGTGATGCACAGACTAGCCATCTCTTGGACCTTGTCCAGTATCCTATAGTACGTGGACATTACAACATTATCGGTCTTACTACTGCAGTATACAACCAGTGAACAATGCGAGACCGTAATCCCCACAGTCCGCGAAAGGAATTTCAGTACCTCCCAGGGAGATGGGATCCACAGGTGGAATCTTGTACTTCCTGATGAATAGATCTTTTTTTTTTAGACTTACTACGAAATCGTTTTCCCCCGCCCACTTCGTTACATTGAGAAGGGCTCTTTGAAGTATGTCACTGGGTGTTCCCAAAAACTTCCCTCTAACTTCTATCGCCACATCATCCGCGTATGCGACAACCTTGATACCAGCCGCCTCTAAAGAGAACAGAATATTGTTCAGAGCGATGTTCCATACAGTATAGAGAATAGCGACAAAAAGGTTTTTAATAATGCCTTTAAGCGGGCTTTCTCTATACTTTTTTGATAGAAAGTACGTCACTGTGACAGACTGTGTCACGATTTATAGCACACGTAACTATCGTGCAAATGATTTTCATTTAGATCCCCGATGTAGGCGAATACTTCGAATAGTGAAGTAATTTACAAATCTAGTAAAAATATTCTCAATTAATGGCTCGAAGTTGTTTTAGGCAATAAGTGTAAGCCTTATATATGGATAATATAGAGATTTTGGACTGAGAAAACCCATTGCTGTTCGAAATGAAAAGCGTTGTAGTTTTTGTTATACCTTCATCGATATACTGGTTTTCTAATGAAATTTGAAAAATAATAGCATTGTGCTATATTAGACATTCATTTTGAACTCTTAAAATTTTAAATGGTAAATTTTTATACATAAAGATTTTCCGTTTTTAAAAGATATTTAGTTTAAATATGTTGGTTCTAAATGACTCAGGGAAACTTTTCACAAGTTAAAAAAAAACGCTATTTTTGGACTTCTAATCTACTGAAACGTCTGAAAAGTCGTTTTTAGGTATCTCTTAATTTAAATCCAATTAAATTATGTACTATATTCAATTAGATTTTGGAATTTAATCGAGGTACATGAATCATGCCCAAACTGTTAGCAATATCATCGGTCTCCGATTATTCGAACTTTCGATATCAAATATCTCATGTTAGTAAGTCGGTCAAACAGTGACGAAATAAATATATAATTTAAAATTTACCCGTTATGATATTTTAGCTTTTGGCAAACGCCAAAAAATTACGTAGTCGCACTTCATTATTCATACTTAGTTAAAAATACGTTGTCTGTTTCCAACAAAATGCGTCTAGTTAAACTTTTGAGCTAATTTACTAGTTAAACTATATTTATTGGGATTTATTATTGTGTTCCCATAACTTTCAGTTTTTTCCTCTATTTATGTCAGAAAAACTAAGAAAGGAAAAAGCACTTCCATCTCTAAATATCATAAATAAATTTGTGTGATCAATTTTTGCTATGGTTAAAATCGGGACTATGGGAAACTTCTATATTGCGCTTCGCGTAGAAAAAACTACTATTCATTTCGGTATTCTGAGCTACTTCCCCAATTCGTCAAGCCAAGTTTGAACGGTATTTCAAAGCCAGTGGAGGTTTAATCGACCATCGTTTTCGTTATTGGAGACTCTTTGTGCTGGAACGTTTTCGTTCATCCACACAACATGACTCAGCCAACACAATCGCTGTACCTATATATTGGTGTACTTGATCACGTCGCTAAATCCCAACTCCGCGGTTTTAGACTCCCAATTCTAATTCGAACTCCGACTTCAACATTGTATTTCAATGTTTATCCTATTAACGAAACATCATTTTTATCTTTAAAGAAACAAAAACCGCTGAAATATCTGATTAAGTAGAGGCTGTTTGCAAATACTCAGATAACCGCAGTACATTTAATGCTTTTGGGAATCTCTTTGTTAGTATTTCATCTCCTTTTGCCATTTGCCTTATATAGACATCACGATATACGAGTATACACTTAAGTTCGTTTGTTTTCCTGCATAGAACATCGTATAAAAATTGGGAGATATCTGATATCACAGATCTTGCCAGTACATGTCTAAATCACCACATTTTAAAAATTCGAATTAAGAAACGCACATTTAACTGATAACCGTCCCTCAATTGAGCCTTAAGCTTAGATCCGCAGTTGCACACAATAACAGCAAAGGCCTCAATTAAAATATCCTAAGCTATAAAGTGAAAAGTTGCATTTAACATATCGGTAAAATATTTTTATTTAATAACATAAAAAAAATTAAATTTGGTAGTTTTGAATGATTTTTGGAAAATAACTTCTTCCGCAGAAAAAATATTTTTTACAAGAACAAAATCATCGTTACACGTTTCAGTATATGGAATTCATTTTTTTTTCTATAGGGTACATGCGCTAGTGCTACACTTATTTCAATGCTGAATTTTATGTCATCCACCAAAGGATTCGAGTATACTAAGCTTATTATTCCATTTACAACAACTAGATATATTCATTAAAATTCCGTAATGCAAACATAAATATCTTTGAACGTCTTCAAAATTTGCAACGTTTAAAGAATGGCCATCAGCTCGCATAACAAATTTTGCATGAAAATATTTTATATTCACAAATATTTCTAGGATTAGGCCAGTTGTCTTTACAAGGACTAACTCATCTTTGAAAAAATGATTCTGTCTCATTATATTAAAATTTACACTTAAAACAAGAAACGGTTTTAATTTAATATTGTTTTGAAAAGGTATCACCTTGTTCCTAACATTTCTAATATGATAATAAGATTTTTTTTAAACGAAAACGCGTTAAGTCGATATATTTTCCATTTAACTGACGATGAAGTTTATATGATTTGGTTTTGTTTTTTTTTAATCAACCCATTAGTCAACGCTTCCGAATATTCCAGATAAACACTGGACACTATTTTGTTCTGTACTGTGTAATTTGTTTTCCTTAACTGTCTTAACGACAGCTAGTTTAATTGTAAATATTAAAAAAAATATTGCATACCTTGTGAAGTCAACAATTACCGCTTATGTGAAGCATATTTGTGGGATGATCCAAATCTAATTCTTCAGAAAATACCATCAAAAACTAACATTTACTAATGTATAAAGATATTACGTTTAATTTTAATCAATGAGTAATATCTCCCCTTTTCTTTCCTTGCTCCTTTTCCAGATGGCCCATGTGGTTGGCGTCCCTCGACGCGATCCCTGCCGCAAATGTCAATTACCCGTTTTCCTGGCTGAACGTTTGTTGGTAGGCAAAAAGGTCTATCATCGTACTTGTCTAAAATGTGCTCGCTGTGGTTCTCAACTCACACCCGGTAGCTTTTATGAAACCGAAATCGATGAACAGTATTGTTGTGAAACGTGCCCCGACGAGGAGATCACCAAAATCGCTGGTGGTGAATTGTCGGGTGCCGCAGCTGCGGTGGGTGGAAGTGATACTTTTGAAGCGGAGATCACAGATGTGCAATTACGTAATGCATTCGAAAGGGATACTTTGCGATCTCCTACCTTAACCACCAGCACAAGATCGGTGCGCAGTTCTATTAAAGACCGTTTGGCCTTCTTTGAACAGCAACAGCACAAACAAGATGGATCTTCGGAAGTGGACAGCAAACTTTTGCAAAAGAGTTTGAGTGATGAAGAAAAATCAAAGAGTTTACAAAGAACGGAAAGCTCAGCAAAAAGTGGTGCAATAGTAGCAGCTACGTATAAAATGAATCCAGCTTTGACAAGTTTCCTACAAGATACAGTCGATAACGAGCCAGAGGATCAAAACGATCATAATGATGAGGAGGAAGACGAAAGCGAATCATTGGCTTCTTCTTCGGTGCAAAACCCGAAAATGGATACTTCAGATTCGGAAGAAGCAGACGAATCACATAACCCAGCACAGCCTCCGCAGTTACCCAAATCATTACCCCCATCAGAGCTTGCAGAGGTAGAAAAGAAATCCGAAGATACCAAACGCTTTATAGCCTCTGCTCAATTAGTATTGGGATCAACGACCACCACAAATGAGCCACAAATTATAGCCGATGAACAAGAGAATATAATACAGACCTCATCTCCTGGAAAACAGATCGCAGAATTGCAAATAAGTGTTTCCTCCTCCAAGAAAACTAATGACGAAACCAATAACAATCTGCACAATGACGGTGAAAACGTTCTGAATTCTGACCTGCGGCAGGAAATAGAATTGCACGAGACGCCGCAGAAAAAGACGGAAACAATACAACAAATAAAATTAGATAATAATTTAGCATGTAAAGAAACTAATGATAATGATTGTGTTACCAAAGACAAGGCAACAGTTGAAGTTTCTATGGAAACAGAAGCCGAAACTGTGGCTGCACAGCAGTTAGAGAGCACAACAACAAACCACGATCAAGTAGTGGCCACTAAGTCAATCCTGCTTTCGGTAGAGGAACAAAATGATACCAGTGAAGTTGAATTACGCACAAAGTCCGTGGAAGACGAAGCGACTCTTGTAGCAGTTCCTGCTGAAGACAAAGAGACCACAGAGAGACTTAGTGTAGTGCGTGCTCGCCTGCAACAATTTGAAGTAATTACAAATAATGAAAGAGAAAAGAATAAGGAAACTAAAACTGCTACTAATGATAATAAAGATCCCAAGGATATTTCCCCGGCCCCCATTCCAATAATAGCAACAGCAACAAATGAAAACGAATCTTTAAGCCGCTTAGATATAGAAAATGAAAATTCTGTAAGTCCGCCACAAATGGACATTGAAGTGGAAGCAGAAACCGTTAAAGAAAATGAGCCGGAAGCGGAAACAGTGAAAGCAAAAGAACCGGACACCGAAACAGAAATCCAAGCTGTTACGGAAATGATAACAGAAACTGAAATTGTAACTGATGGAACTGAATCTTCTAAAGAAATTGTACAAGAAGTGCCTTTAACACTGGAAACGAAAGACAAAGATGATGATATTTTAGTAAATAAGCCTAAGGAAATATCGTCAAGCAATGAAACATCCCAACAAAAAGAGGAAGAAACGATTTTAAACACTCACAACGAGGAAAAATCAACACCTCAAAAGGCTCCCGGTAAGATACCAGTAGAAGAATATCCACAAGATTTGAATCCGTTTCAATCCGACGATGATGAGGACAACGCGGATGATAACAAAGAAAATGTGGCACATCTTCGAAAGTCCTTTGTACCTCAACAACAACAATCAGCACCTAAAAATAATAACTTAAATCCCTTCGATTCCTCCGATGATGAAATTGAATTGGAAAAGTCACAGTCATCGCGCACGTCGATGGCATCAACACCTAAGATCCCTCCACCCAGACCACCACCACCACGTATATCGAGAAATCCTTTTGGCAGCGAAGATGAAGACGAGGCGTTACAAAATTTCCCTCGGCGTTCATCGTTAACGGCATCACTAACCAAGAGAACGCCAGTACCTACGCCCAGATCTAATGTGTAAGTACAACTGTTATCATTTATTGCCCTTCTTCTCCTCCACCGCATCACTCATTTCACACGGCGCTCACAAACGCCAATTCGTTTACACATTTTGATTACAAAATAGATGAGCTGCAAGCGGTCTTCCTCTTGACACTCTCCTGCAACCCTTTTTCAATTTCATTTGTGGTGCTACCAAAATACTTGTTAATAACTATAGTCACAGTTGGAGCACCCAATCCACAGCGCCCACAGCAGCTGCATTTGTTTCTATTTAGCGAAATTCATACATTCGTCGTTGTCTCATTGTCAAGAGCAGTAGAATTATAGCCCCCTACATTTGCTTTACATCGCTACATGGTGCGAACACTTAGATGGATTGAGCTGGGAAGATGATTCACAAGCCCATTTATATTCATTGAATGATATAAGAGAACACACGCCAAGATGTAAAAATACGAGATAGGGTTGAGCAAATAAAGGCCAGGTGATAGGAAAATATCTCTATACAGTCGAGCTTCGATACATCGAACTTATTACACTGAAATGGTAGTTAAAGTAGATAATTTTATACTAGGGAAAGTGTAGCGTATTAAAGGAGGCTATCCGTCTATCGGGATCTATAGAAATTTACCAGTAGCAATGTTTTCTCCAATGGTGATCTGGGATTGACTCCTTTAAAAAATGATAGCTTATAAAAAACAAAAAACTACTACATATTTTATGCAATCTGTAATATCGAGGCAATTTATCTTATTTCTTCTATCCCCACACACAAATAGCTTAAGCAATAAAATACATTTTTTTTTTTTCATAATTCTTGAAAATGTCTCGGAAAAAAAGGATTTCTTTTATGTAAAATTGTGCTTTATTCATCAACAAGTTGTGCTTCAGGAGTGATCGATTGTCTAACATTTCGATATATTTTTTTGTTGTAGGGTATGCTTCAGTTTCCGCTTTGAACTCAACATTTGATCCAACTCATTGAGCTTTACCAAAGCGGAATGCAATTATTTTGATTTGTTTCGATGATGGGCATGAATTAAAAATGTTGATTTTGATTCTGATAACCGAAACGAAATTGTATTTAACTTTTAATTTGGTTCTCTCATCCAAAACGAAATTTAGTATAATTTTGATTCTGATTCATACATGTGGAACGAATATGAATCGGAAACAAACTTCGAATGTACTTTTAAATAACTTCATAACGTCCCTGGCTTTTTTCTCTGGTAGTCTTTTGAGGGTTGCGAACATAGAATTGTCAGATCTGGAAGACACGTTGTATGGATGGGTTAGCAATTCGAACTCGTAACGTTGGGAAAGTTTCCAAAAACAAAATCCTCAAAATGGTTTTTAAATTTAAACAAAAACACAAAAACACAATTTTCATATTTTTCGAATTTCAATTTCATTTTCAAATATAAATAGTAAATTCGACGAAATTTGGTCATTTCGTTGAAACATTTACACTCTTCACAGTATTTAGAACGATACTGCTTTTGTCGTAAGACAGGTGGGTGTGATAAAACCCCCCTTTTCTCATACAAAGTATTTTTACTTTAGTTGTTTTTCAAGTGAAAACGTATTGAATAATGAACTTAGCATATTCCCAATCTTTGGTGAAAAAATTTACTTTAAAAGTCGATACAAATTTGCCCAAAAGCGAGGTCAACATCGGGGGAAACGATTGCAGGTTTCTACTTTTCACATAGAAAAAAAGTTTTTTTAATTAAACTTCCTAGAAATGCATTGTTCGTTATACAAAACTGTATATGGGGAAATTATATGCCATGTTTTCTAGATGAAAATGTTATTTTAGATTTTGATTCATAACGGATTCACCTTTAGTACGCATAACCGGCACTATGTATTTCTCAAATCAGGCTTTAAAATTACTTGCGAAATAGCGAATCCTAACCTGATCTCAGTGTTTGTCATTGGACATGACAAAAAAAAATCCAAACGCTTCGAGATCTTGCAGTTTGCTATACAACTTTGAATATCGCTCTGAGTGGTGGAGTTTTGGTCCCCTTTGGGTCCTTCATCGAGTACATTAGCGAGAACATCCAACAGTGGAAATAATCTAATTTTTCCGAGTCCCTAAAGGGGTTGGACGAAATAAAAGCCAGCGCGTAGTTCCAAGATTTGTACTCGTATGTTGAAAATATCGTCAAAAAAAAATGGCAGAATCAAATATGCTTATAGCTCAGAGACGGAGGGTGCTATCATGAAAATAATACAATGTTTAACGTTGTAAGAGTTTGACCTCACATAACATTAACAAAATTTGAAAAAATCGCCAAAATGGAAATACGATATGACTAAATTTCGTATTAATAGGAAGTTCTACCGCACAAATGACATCGGCGAATTGGTTTCTTCATATATCCAACACACTTTACATATGGGAGATCCGATTTTTACAGGAGGGGAAACGCCGCGCCTTATTCTTAGAATTTTTGGTATTCACTTCAATGCCAACAATTTTCTGTATCTGCACTCTATTCTAGAATTCTTATATGTTTTAATGGTTTATCAACAACATCGTTAGTAGGAGCATCGTATCGTAGTAATTGAGAGAGTTTATCGTAATAAGGTTCGGTTGTCTCGTCTGTACGCTGATATGAAGTGTCGAATTTCCTTTCGTTCGATTAAGTACATGTTTCACTTTGCTCAGTTTCTATGTCAGTCTATGTTAGCATAATGAAACATTCCTTAGTTAATGACCATATCCTTCATAAGCTCTATATCATATCTATAATTCAACCTATTTCCAGTGTTCTGGCAAAGGTACTGCCATTTTTTTCTGAGGTTATCTAAATATGGTGATCTGGTTTCATATACTATCATGTTCCTCGTTGCGACAGAACTAACAAACTTGAATCTGTTTTGTAATGTAAACCGACGTGTCCATCATTTCATCCTTTCTTCTCTTAACATTAAAACCACTTAGAAGAATTTAAGTGTCTTAGAACCTGTGATATCGTGCTTTGCTTTTATTTGGTTTCTTCTAGGGTCAAGCCACGCTATATTTATGCCTTTCGGTGTGGTGGCTGTGATAGATGTCACAATAATTATGCCATATGTATCTTTTCTCTATTCATTGTATATTCGGGATGGCAATGGTGTCTATCTTATATTTGAGAGAGCTATCTTTTCTGCAGAGAGATTGGACATTGGTGATCCATATCCTTCAATCATTGTCGACACTTTGAAGTATCAATACTTTTAAATCGACACCAATATTTTTGTATGTAACATTGCATCGCTACTATATTTTGTTGAAGTTTTGGTTCGCTTAAACCCTCGTCATCCATAGTAAGGAAAAGTGGGTTTAAGGTTTAAGGTTTAATTGTTGATTTCATTGAAAAGCCGATTTGACCATTGTACCTATACATCAAATCACTTGGTTTACTGGGAAGACAAGAAAACATTATGTGCACCTTGCTACCGGGCTATCCATTTTTTAAAAGTAACGTTAAATAAAACACACATTAAGCTATGATTTCGATCAAACTTTCAGTTCTTTATAATGCTTGGATCTTGCCATTATGTACGAAATACCATGTCGTTTGAATTACCGCTACTGTGTTGGTTGCAACAGAGGATCCTTTTAGTTTCGTAATTTTCGCTCAATTTTTCGTGCATTCCCGGCGGTATCTCGCCGATAGATTGACGAATGTTGGCTTTCACATGTTCCTACATTTAAAGGCGGATCTTTACACAGTCTTTGACGTAGCTTCATAAAAAAAATTTAACGGCGTGAAATCGCATGATTGTGGCGATGGTGGCCAGTTGACGTCGCCAAAATATGAAATTACGCCTTTTGGAAATCAAATCGATCGTGCTGTGTGTCTCATGGCACTGTCTTGTTGAAAGCACATATCGTCCAGTTTATAATCTTTAATTGCAGGCCATAAAAAGTCGGTTATCTTACAGCCATAGCGCTCTGATTTGAAATTCAGGTTATCCTCCACACTTTCTCTAACAGAAGCAATACTCTCTGCAGTGCGTACATTGCGAATCTCCAAATTTCTTTATAATCTTACCAATTCCTTGTACTGCAGGTCGACTATGACGACCATAATCACCCCGTAATTCATGAAAAGTTCCCACGTTTGAATCAGCACTTTTGTAGCAAGCTTTAACTGTTTTTACATGTTCTTCGGTTGTTAAACGATCCATATTTGTAAATGGTAAAGTATTTTTCACTAAATAAATAACACTTCAGATGACAGGTATTTAACAGCTGACAGCCTTGTCAAACCGGGGGTTTAACTGGATAGCTCTGTTCATTAGTTCCCTGGAGAGGACTTTTTCCGCTGGCGGCACTGTAACTCACAACAGAAGCATGTATTGTATTGTATCGAGTACTCGACAGGTGTGTTAAATGCTTCTCAAACTGTGACTTTCCAAACTGACGTTAATCTGTAGCTCGCGGAATACAAGAAGTTCTCCCATATTTCATTAATGGGATGCAACGAAATTTGTTTTTATTGTTATTTGTGGCTAATCACCATTATGTTATCTACACTACCTTTCTTAATTTTAGATATTTTGTCGGTGTCGATGCCATTGAATCGATTGCAATAATTTAGACTTATGCAGAACTACCTCCAAATGTTCGTTATTTACCGCACATGCATTGGCAAAATATAGTCTGTTCTGTTTTTTTGAATATAATGATTTAGGTGATATTTTAGACATATTTGGCTAAAAGATTTTTTTCAGTTTAAAATGTTTTTGAAAATATATTTAAAATATATTTCATAATTTTCGTTACTGCACAGTTTCAATGCTGAAAATATCAGAATTGCGTATAAAATCACGTACTACATCACCATTTTCATAAAAATGTATTTATTCAAAACAAAAGCTGCAGGTGCAACACGTCTGAGTACTATCGTAAATGTTATTGCAAAATCTTCTGATGAGATGATGAGATCATTTAGTTTTTATTACAATATAAAATTCAAAAATAACAAAAGTTCTCACATTCAAAACCACAAATGAAAACAAACTCTTCTTTGGGCAATAATTGGTTTGACCACTACTGTAACTTGCCTATGGTCTTTAAATAAAATTAAAAAAATATTGCATACTTTTAGTCGTTTATTCTCTGAATTCAACCAAAACAAATTCACCACACCAACATTAACGATGCTAAAGTTGTGCAACCTGGTGGCAGTTGGTGAACAAACAATAAACCAACCATACATTTAACAACCACTTATGCGACCATGAGTTACAAATCCAAGCCTATTGTAGGTGTATGCAGACTATCTACTCATTATCGTAGTATCACATGTAGTGTCTTCAAGACGCCCTAGTAGATTAATGTTCTTCCTCTAACTACTCAACGCGAATAAACTTTTCTATGTTTAGCATTTCCGAGATAAAAAAGCTACTTGTTCTCATGCGATTTGCTTTTTTATTCTCAAAAAGGAAAAACAACTCGATACAAATATGAGCATGAGCGAAGAATGTTATAAGGTAACAATTAAAAATAGCTTAGCAATTGTTGCAAAATTACAGATTTAATGAATTGTGCAAAACCTTAACAAAAAAGCCCACTCGAACAATTCGGTGACTTTTAGAGGAACTATGAGAAAAATCTAAAACCCGATTTGTTCGGAATAGTTTTGATGAAATAAACGGGTATATATGAAGAAACAAAACTGACGCAGCGCTGCGAAGGGAATGGACAAAACTCTGACTTCAATAGGGTAAGAGTGTTTGGCAAAGAGACAAGTGAAAATAAGGGACATGCAAATTCCTTCACGAACGTTCTGTTCCGTTTTGGTTTTGATACTCTAAATTTACTAAAATTAGACTAAAAATTTGTTTATGTTTATGTTTTATGTTTATTCATATATGAAACAACAATTCACTTCATACAGTGAATCGCTTTTTTTCTATTTCTCTACTAGAACATAATGAAACACATGTTTTGATTTGATAAACCGAAACGAAAATATAGTTTTATGCAATTTCGTTTCATAATCTAAATCAGAACTGAAAGGAAATGCAGTTTCGTTTCTTGGAAGAGAAAAAAAGGAATGACGCCAAACTGCGAAATGTAAAAATGCTTCCAATTATTTATTTTCTGAATTTACGCATCCAGACTCTCAGATTTTTCTACATTTAACAAAAATTTTTGTCCTTTTTTTTTTTTTTTTTTTTTTTTTTTTTGAAAATTTAAAAATTTCAAGTGAAATACGGACAAAACGTTTTAAAAAACTGAATCAAAATCAAAATTGTTTAAGATTTAATTTTGGTTATATGAATCCAATATGAATTATTATATATTGTCGGAATCAGAATAAACATTTTATATGTTTTTGGTTCAGAAACTGCCAGAAACTGAAACACAATAAAACCATTTTCGGATGCGATTTCGTTTCGGCGATGGTTCCTGGTTACAAACATTTCAGGTAGTTGAGCAATCGACAAGTCTAGTAAAAGCTTCTAAAACTGACAATAGGTCATATTCAGTGAGTCTAAAAATAGAATGTTTCAATATGCCAGTGAATGTGAGAAGCTCTCTCATATTCCAATTTAAAGGATGACAGGGAGTTTATTTTAGTCACACTTAATAGAAACGATGATTGGGGAGGATCAATGTTATGAGAAAGGAAATGGTGAAATTTAAATATAGAAATATTTGTGCACCAATATCATGAGGAGGCAGCTCGCAATTGTTCTAAGGACGGTATTCTGACAATTATTACAATTGTTTAAAGGCGGATAGCTGACAAAAGATCAATAGTTTAGTTGGTAGGTGACAGTTTCTCTTCAAGCAATTTGAATATCTTATTTCTTCTGCGCGGTTTATTGCAAATAGATTTTGCGTATACTGCTGACGGAAAGAGGCTGTCTAGCAAATAATTTACAATTGGAATTTGCATGTTATCGACTTCACCATAAATTGTAGTATAGAGAAATCCACTATGTTTACATGGCAATAAAATTGTTGTTTACGATGGTTAGAATGGTTCGATTTAGGTCAAATATGTGCCGTTTTGTTCGATAACTTGTTGTCATTTTGAACGCAATTCTATCTCATAGAAATTCTCGTCCATATCGAAAAAAACTGCGGCAGTCTAGTAGTAACTACTTTGTGCCAGGTCCGGACTATAAGGTGCACTCATAAGAGTCTTCCAAGCATGCTCCTGCAGCTTTTGGGCAGTCACTATTGATGTATGGTGACCTGGCGTAGAAAGTAATTTCTCTTCTTTTTGCTGAAGCTGATCGTTGCTGGGAGGCAGCTTCCTTCACAAGGTCGGTCTTGTAGTTGACAGTGCAGGTTTGAATTTGAGATTTATTTTCTATCCACATTTTCGCCAATTGGCCTTTGAAAGCGCAGTGCACCTTTGACAACAAAATTAACAGAACGGAACTGATGAAATCAAAATTTGCGTGTAATTGACTGTAACAATATTAGGGCCATACACTTTTGCGTTTATCGAAGAAAAAAAGTAAAATGGGTCGTTTTTCTTCTTTGCTGGTGCAAATTTTTGACGTCCGCTCAAACAATACTGTGTTAAGTAATCTCAAAACTTTCTAACGCCATCTCGCGTAAATCAATTGCACTTGTACAGATTGCACTTATACAGATTACTGAAGCCGTCTATTGGAAAGATATTAAATTTCTTTTTACTATACTTTATACTACGTCCCCTGCGAAACTCTTTAATCCGGGTGGTAAAAAGTATGATAGATGATTTGGATGAAGAAAAATTTCTATTTTGTGGGTACCCGTTTACCACCGCACACATGACATTAATATCATGCTTTGTTAATATAAGTAACTAATCACAGACCGTTCGATGAAGCAGATTTTGGAAAATGTAAAAGTTAAACAATATTTGTGAGATGATCTCTTGTTTAATCATACGAGTCTTAGACTTATATCCTCATATCCCTTAATTTTGCGTTCGAATTCTGTCACGCAAATTCGTCGGACATCTTTATGACAGACTATCTGCAAGAAGGGTTCGTTGATTTTAAAAAATCTGTGTGATTTACGCTTTCAAAGATCATCATTAGGTCCTCAGCTAGGGGTAGAGGTAATATTGAGCGCTGCTGCCTTTTACAATATGCATAGAATAACTTTCTGGGTAAGGCTGTGTAGTAGAAGTGTCTCACAAATGTACGAATTAGTTAACCCACTTGATCACGTCAACCTGTTTCTTAGGTTAATATTCAATGAACTACAAAATCTGTTTTCGACTTCATTTTCCGACACTACAACGGGAACATTGCCATTGTGCTGTGTTGCCCATTCATCCATCCATCCATATGTTCGAGGGTCCGTCCGTCTATTGTTGCTTTGCAATTACAATTAGCTTCTTTTTTTTTTGTCATAATTGTTAAAACAAACTCGCATTTCCAGATGAATCGTATGGCATAAGACGTTTTTTTGTCATGACTTTCATGATGTGAAAAATAAGCTAATGAAAGGAAAAATGAACATAAAGAAAAGAAATGTAGGCAAGTGTTGTCAGTTCTAATTTCACATATAATAAAATTAAAGTACAAATTCGTGTTGATGGTATTAACCCATAGTTAACATAAAATGAACACAGGGCTATTGTATACCTATACACGTCGTATTTTAGAGCAAAATGCAACAATTATTGCTAAGAACGAGCACAACATGTAAAAGAGTTCAGAACAAGGGCGTTAATAAAACTTGTTAGCATTTCTTTGAGTTAACCCCGAAACTGGGGACACTAATTGTGCTAATTGCTGCAGGGCAGTAAGTACTGCAGAAGTAGTTACACAGTGACAACTCACAAGGCAATGACGACTCACAACACAGCGACGACTCACAACACGGTGAGAATAACAGTGGTTCTCTTATGCTACAGCCAACTTCAGCATAACTTCCGCTTTTTTGTTTCACTTGTACTACATACAGCAACAACGGAAGAAAGTACAATAAATATTAAGGTGGCTTATCTTCGTGTTGGATCATTAAGATGATGATATCTCTTGTTTAGCCACTGGTTATGGTATTTGGGTATGTGGTTATTTTATTTGGTTCACAAATAAAAGCGTCACCTCATGATTCTTGTCTAGGTTTTGCATTTGTTATATTTCTCTCTCTCTTTCTGTCTCATGCAGTTAAAATGCACTGTAGTTTTATGTAATTTTACCAAATTCGATATGTTTTTCATGTTGTCATTTTATTGCAGTGGTTTTTTCTGGCAGTGACATAGATTTTTTCACCTGTAGGTTTTTACTATTTTTTGTTTTATTTAATTTTATGGATTTTTTTTTTTTTTTTTTTTTGATGATGATGATCTCGTGGAATCTATTGTTTGCCATGTATATCGCACTCCATGCTAAACATATTTGGTCATTTGTAAAAATTTCAAAAATTTCAAATGTTCGTATTTCACCATGTGCACATACACACGATGCGCTATGGATGAAATGGTTTCGCTATGAAATTTGAGCACGTAGTTTCGAAATGTTGTCGCAGGCATTGTTTTTCTTGCGATGTGATAACACAGCAGATCTTAGCAATTTACTACTGAAATTGTATCACCATACTCGTATACGTTGAGTTTTGCTAGGTCAAGGGAAATATTGGCTTTACAGGATTCTAAAGAACACAGATTTCCATTACATTTTATGGACGGTATGGCAAGAGCTGTGCACGCTACTTAAACCTTTTTGATAGTTTAGTGTTTAAAAGTTTCTCGTTAAAAAGTATGCGAAGTGCCTCAGCCTTTTGAATTCCTACTTCAATTTCCCACACCAAGCTTTGAGATAATCAAATAAATCTGGTGCTTCCAATGAGGCTTTGGTTACTCCCTTCTGATTATTCTCTGCATCACCACAAAGTCTTCAGGCGCTGGTGCATTTTTAAGTATTTGTATAAAATACCCCAGCTGATGCGATCGCTTTATTTTCTTGCACTTGACTACAATCTTGACACTATAGTTAGTACATTCTTGTGGTGTAAGGAAATTTGCTTAACCACGTCGATGATGGCATATATCCGATAATACATATGACTTATATAGTATATAAACTCTTTATAAACAATGATGCTGAGAAAGGAACTAATCAAAATTTACGTTATTACTTTTGCAGACGGCGTAGCCGTAGTACAGAGTGGCGCACCAATGGTGCTACGATAAGAAGTTCAATTAACTTTTTTATCGTATCTCTATACAATTTTCAATTTTTGGTTTTTATATAACCAATTAGTTTTGAAGATGATAGACCGTAAATGACTCATGATCTTTCACGTATATGCGACACCTGATCAGAAAATATTCGTTCGATATCACCTCAATTATTATCTAATAGATCACTTCAATTCAGTCAAATTCCTTGGTTTCGTTTTGTACATGTCTTGCTTGACATAACCCATAAAAAACCTGGTGTAGTCAGATCAGTTGACCTTGGGAAAGGAAAATGGAGTTTCTGGATTTTAATTTATTTGGGAATTTTCGTTGAAGTTCCGCCTTAAACGGTCTGGCTATATGTGCAGTTGCTTTATCTTATTGGAACTAAATGTTGTTGGAACACAAAAGCCTTCGGCGCAGTTCTAGATAAAGAAAACACCTTCCACACCTTAATAATGGTCCCCATTGACATTGTCATTGTGTTTGTAGCACAATCCGTGCGCCACCCTGTATATAAAATCACATAAAAAATAACATGGAAGGTCCTCGCATTCAGTGACTTTACATGCATTCCCAAAGTAATAAACTAAAACAGTTTATTGATTACATATGCATTGTTATTTTTCTATTCATTTGAAGAATAACACATTTTTATTAAGTTTTATTTTAGAATTTAAAAAAATTCAGTCTAAATTACCTGCACCTTCGTGTCTAGAGGGTTGCAACACGAATTGCCTCAATGATTGTTTGAATGCATTGCTTAAAATCTAAATCTATTGAATTTGTTTTCTAAATTCGTGATTGCAATAACCCACCAAAAAGAAAATTGTCAGTTTTATTAAGATTATTAAACCTTGAGAGCTAATGGGATTTGAAGTTTTTACTGTAACTCTGTTATGGCTATATGACAAGTTGCAACTTCTTCTGTCAGCCGAACAATTCACTAAACAACCATGCAACGGGTGGTATCATCCACCATTCCAAAACCGTGGTTGTCGACCTTCTCAAAACGTTTGTTCTTCAAAATAATGCGTTAGCCTTCATTGACTATCAAATCCATTTCCAGTAATTGCTTTTTCAATGTTAGAGAAGGTTACATTAATGAGCCTACTACATATGGCATCAGGCTCTTGTTAAAAATGGTGCCAGTCGTGTTCACTGAAGATTTTCCCATTATGATCCCTATAAGCTCTGTAGCTCTCTATGTTGACCAAAATTGGATCGACGCAAATTCTAATTAATTATTTTGAAACTTCTCCAAAGAATGTTTTCAAGTTGCCGTATTACCCTTGTCTATGGCCCAAAAAAAGTAATGTAAATAAATGAAAGTTTCAAAAGTTTTCCCAAAATATTATTTTAGTTTACTTTAAAAAAATGGAAATATTCTAAAAATTTAAAACTTAGTATTTTTAAAAATTAAAAAGAAAAAGGTTACTTTTCAAAAAAAAAAAAAGAGAAAATAAGACGTGACATATGTTAATAAATAGAATTTTGAGATTTTATAAAATGCTTGTTTAAAAAAAATTAAATAACAAAAATTAAGTAAAAAACTAAAAATTTTTTAAAAATTAAAAAGTAAAAAAAAATTGTTTTACAAAAAAAAAAAAGAAATAATATAGTAATAATAAATAAGTAAAAAAACAATGTCTTCTTCCATTGATCGTATACAAAATATCTTGGGCAGTTCTATTCAGTTCGCGGCTAAAACGATCTCTTCTCACACGCAATACATCGACTAAGCCCATTTTCCAACGAAATATCCACAGATATTTAAATCGAAAAAATGTTAGAACTCGGATGACATCTCCCAAATACATCTAAAAATTGTTTTAAATATGAACATGTTTTTTATTATTACTGTTTTTATCCTTAAGGATCATGTTGAGTCTAAGCGCGAACTCAAAATTTTGTAAATTTCGATTATTGTAATAAATTCCTATAATAGCGATCTTTTAAAAGACGTTTAATATCTCAAAACGTAAAATTCTGCGTCATAAGCATAGATATACGAGTATACTCCACAATATCGCAATTTGGTACCATATCCATATCCTATGGTGGAAGGTGTTGAAATGAAAAATCTTCGATACAATACAATTTTGAAGGAAAATTTTAAATATTAAAAGATAAAAATTCAAAGAAAAAGAACAATAAGTTTAAACAAAAAATGTATTAAAAAACAAGATTAACATTTTTTTTCACAAAACCGTTTAGAAAAATTACACTTTTAAAGGGTGTCCCAACAAGAACGCAAGATTTAAATTTGGCGCCATTCGAAGTGTCATTGTTTGACATTTGAACAACTGTTATAGTTTGCTAGTCGGAGGTACGAGGTTAGTAAAAATGGAGGGCTACACGAATGAACAACGCATTCTCATTGTGAAATTGTTTTACCAAAATGGTGAAAGTTTTGCGGCTACAGTTCGCAAATTGCGATCAATTTGGGGTCACAATAATACTCCAAAAGAGTCAACTGTAAAGAGATTAATGGATAAATTTGCCAAAATTGGGTCTGTTAGTGACGTAAAGACAACAACGCGCCTTCGACCAGGTCGATCGACCGAAAATGTCGCAGCTGTACGTGATGATGTCGCTCAAACTCCATCTACCTCAATTCGACACCGAGCTCAGCAAATTGGTGTCTCCAAATCCACTATGCAGCGAATTTTGACGAAAGATTTGCATCTTCATGCATACAAAGTTTAATTTTAATTTAATTAATTTAATTTTAATTAAAAAACTGAAGCCAGCTGACCATGGACAGCGAAGGGAGTTCGTTAATTGAGTATTGGAGAGACAACATGAAAATGCTGATTTTGCCGATAAAATCATCTTCAGTGACAAGGCCCATTTCCATTTTGATGGCTTCGTCTATAGGCAGAATTGTCGCAATTGGGGGGAGTGATTCACGAGAAGCAAATGCATCCTCAACGTGTTACTGTGTGGTGTGGATTTTGGGTTGGAGGAATCATTAAACCTTTTTTTTTATGAAAATGAGGCATGTCAAGAATTGAAGAAATGAATGTGGAGGGCATGTGGTTTCAACAAGACGGCGCCACATGTCATACAGCCAGAGAAACAATTCAATAGCTGCATTAGTCATTTAAATCTTGCGTTCTTTATTAGGCATGAGGAAATAGCGCCGCAGTTTTCTTTCTAATGTATAATGTCTTACAAAATTTTAAATTTTTTCTTCGATTTGAAATCATTACAAATGGGACATATTAGAGAAAAAACTGCTTGTTTGTGGTATTCCTGGAAAGACTTACAATTTTAACACACAGTAGAACTAACAGAGATCCTATATTGAACTCCCTAGTACCCCAGAGGGTTTTTGTCTACGATTGTTGTGGACAAAACTGAAGAGGATGACATACATTTTATTACTGCCAAGCTTGTTTGGGTATAATTTAATGAAAAATATTACCATTTGTCTATGTATTCAATAGAAAAATGTTACTTATCGATATTAGGACGGCAATATGATCATATTCTTTGGCATAGTATTTTTGATGTATTGCAGTTGACAATATAGGGGTCGCCAATTCCTGGAATTCATTATATTCATTCATCTACATATTTATATGAGAAGTTGTTCTGCTTAAATGTGTGCCGTGCTTTATTTACCATATTTTTTGTGAATTCTTTCTAAGCTTACCATTTGTCGACCTATTTGTCTACAGTTGCCTATATGTGCACTCGCATCACATAACCACATCATCTTCAAATTTCCAATTGTATTATAAAAACAAATACAATCTCATCCCAACCCCTTTATGATGGTACACAGTTTCCCATCTTGAGTTGTTGTCCCAGTTATTAATCGCTCACTCAGTTTTTGGTAAATATTTTAATTTCGGATGATTATCACGAATATGCCTCATATATTTCTGACCAACTTAAGGCACATCTTTGCGACTGGTTTCACACAATGTTGGGTGTCTCTTGTCTCAGATGGAATCTGTCAAATAAACAAGAAAAACACAAGTGTTGAATATACGATTACACCTATGCAGCGAACGCCAAGTTGTGTTATGGTGGCGGAGCCATTACATTCAGAGAGCCCTGATGATCATGTGCTCATGAGTACTGACAATCCGAGTTTTCATAGAAATCATTACGAATGCGACAATGAGCGTCAGTTCTAAATTAGCTGTGAACAAAACAACAACACTCTCCGTCAACTCGCTTTCAATTAAATATTCAAAAAAAAAGAGAAAAAAAAGTTACTAACTAATTTGTTGAGCTCGACGACCTAAGTTTATAAATAAAAACAAACCTTATATGAAATATGAATTCTTTACGTTGTGCTTTTTGCAATTAATTGAAGACAATCAAGCAACAACAACAAACAGACAACCTCCTCGCCAGGTGGGTGTCATATGTTTGTCTGTCCTTTCCACCTCTGTTCGTTATGCATAGCCAAGACATTGCGGCGTCATATTCTTTGTCAAGCATAGCAACACCGCGACTCGCCTAACGTCGCAGCGCTTTTGTTTATTAGACGGACACATCGTTGGCGTTTAGTTCTGCGGTTTATGTGGTTACGCATGCGCACTTTCGTTGTTGGCCATAAAACCCTACAATTTCCAAGTTACGAATATTATAGCAGTGTAACGTGTAAACTGTTGTCCATAATACTACACTCGTGTTATAAGCTGGCATATGTTGGTCATAACGGTCTTAGTTCCGTTTTGGATGAATTTGAATTTAACGCTAGCAGCAGTGACATAAAAAATTTCTTTTCTTGGCCTCCGATTGCAAACTTATTGTGTCATCGTACGACGATCACTAAGCACCGCCCGGGCTACACATATTTCCTTATTTTGATATTAAGTACAATACGCAATTTAAGGAAAGCAATAAAAAAAAACAGTGTTCTGTTAGCTTGAAAACAGTTTTGGCAATAAACTTGCACGCCACGGTCAACGAACTTCAATGTTGGACTGAAATTAGAAAAAGTTTAAGCAAAAAGTTTAGTTTTTAATAACAACTCAAACAAAGTGAACGTTTGCTCTCATCTGTGTTGCAATATTAAAATTAAATAAATAGTAAAATGTTGTGAATTGAAACCCAAACCACAGTCCCACATCATCACCATCATTATTATCATCATAGTTTCCTTAAAGATCAATTAAAAAGCAAACATCTGCAAAATGTTAAAATATAAATATATCCCCCCACATAAACTTAGATCACAGTCCCAGAATCCTACACCCGAGCCCACACCACGTCTCAGCACAAAGCTCACTACGAACTTCAATCAAAACCAACACAACGATACTACCACCAACACCGCCTCAGTTACAGCTACACCTCAGACCAGCTCTTGTGTTTTACAAAATTCCAGTGATTTCTATGGCAGCGCTAATTCATTGCACAGTAATCACACCACCACCCCTAATAATCTCTTGCGTAATTCCGATATCAGATCCTCCAACAATTCCCTGAATCTGTCAGCGGGTGGCACCATCAGATCCAGGAAATCTCGTCGCGCTCCTTTGCCGCCTGCTCCCGTTAAGGAATTGTTCCCCTCCTCTGAGACCGTCAATAGTAGCTCGAAAACCTCTACGCCCAGTTCTAGTACAGTGGGCACCCCCAAATCGGGTCGCAAGAAGAGGCCTGCACCCGCTCCTCCAAAACCAGCTAGATTGGAACCCTCGGCCGTTTCTCAGATTCCCGTAGACACCATTGAGACTAAGCCAAAAAACTCGCTTAGTTACCCTCTGCAAAGTGAATCGGACTCGAAATTATCCGACGAAGAGAAAGCTTTGTTGGAGGGTAAGACTTTACAGTCGCTACATAATAATGACTCAGACATCACACTTACGTCCGCAAGCAGGCGCAGTTCGAAACGTTTGATTCCCCTGGACAAGGAACTCTTGGACGAACATGAAAATCAAAGTCAATGTGATGATCTGAAACAACAACAACATCTACAAAATTCCTATAATTATGGCGAGGGCGAGGAAGCCAATGTAGTCTATCGCAGACTTCTCATACCGCACAACATCGACACGCCCACGCACGAATCAAATCCCTTGATCGATGAACTCAACAAATCCGCCAGTGTGGGAGAGCGTCAATTGGAAAAACTTAAAGACAACAAAGAGGCCAACAATCGCAATAGACAATCGCAAATATCGGCAGCCTCTTCGGGGGCAGAAGACAACGATCCCCTCTTTAATAAATCCGTCCATGGCAAATGGAAGCGACGCAAAGGCCCAGCCCCCGCTTTGCCCATACCGCCGCGCAAGGTTTTGCAAATGCTGCCTCTGCAAGAGATCAAACATGAATTGGACATCATTGAGGTTCAACAACAAGGTCTTGAGAAACAGGGTGTGATATTGGAGAAAATGATACGCGATCGATGTGAGGGTGAAAATGGTGAACCACTGAATGCTGAGGGGGAGGTGACGACCCCCGGTGAATCAACGACTGATGGTGGTGGAAATTCCACAACAGTAGAAAATTCCAAGGAAGTGGAGTATTTGATATTGCAACTGTTTGAACTGGTCAATGAGAAGAATGAATTGTTCCGGCGTCAAGCAGAACTAATGTATTTGTAAGTATTTTAATTTTATTTTGTTACAATTCTATAGCAATTAAGAAATGCGTATGGGAGTAGTTACGAGTTAAAGAGTTTAAAATATTTGAAGGCAGTTTTTCCTCCTGTGTATTGGAGTTGTTATATTTAAGAGGCGTTTACTACAATGATTGATTACATTGTGGTGTGCCTTTGAAACTCAAGTGTGTAATTTCACTATGACATTTCGGATTTTCGAATTGAAATTTGAAAAAGGGGCGTTTTTAGATATTTTTAGGTGTTATAGCGTAGTTAAACATGCTGGTTTGACTGGTTTTCTAAACCTGATATTGCATAATTAATCTTTTCAATTTTCAAAACAAATTAATTAATTTCTACGCACAATCACATATGTCGAAATTATGGTTTCTTTTTCTTTTTAGTACTTATTTTCAAATGATATTTTCAAATGCTTTGACAATATTGACCATACATGGTAGGATTTTTGTTAATTTGCGAAAAACACTATGAAACAAAATTGAGCTTTTGTTCTACAAATTTATTGCGTAGAATGTCGTATCTTCAATTTTCACGCATTCTTCAATTCATTTTTCAAAATAAATTCAAAAAGTGTACGAAAAAGGGTCACTCTTTATATAAATATTCAAATAAAAAACACTGCGAATATTCTTCAACATTATTTCCCATCATTTCCCAAATTCACTTTCCATCCTTGTTTAAAATGAGACCGGGAAATCTCTACAAAAAACCTAATTTACTGGGCCAGAATATTCTGCAAACATGTTGAGGTAATCGACCGTAGCGAGATGGTCGGTACACGCGTCTAAAAATAATCGCGGTTTCAATCCACGAACAAACACTTCAAGTAGTCGAGTAACCGGCAAGTTTGGTTAATGCTTCTCAAATTGTGATGTTCGAAGTCGTTGAAAAAAGGAACTAAAGTTGGAGTAAGTCTAAAAGTAGAATGCGTTTAAATTCACTGGAGTTCTCCCATATTCTCCCATGACTTATGAGAAGTTCTCCCATGTCTTATAAACGGGATATAAGGAAATTCGTTTTTTTTTTCGTTTGGAAAGAGTTTCCACAGGAAATTGTCGAAATATATACGAGTATTGCCCTTAAACTCAGTATGGCCTTCCATTTGTTTTCAATAAAAAATTTTCTAAAGAAATCATTATTAAAAACAAATAGTAGGCGGAACCGAATTAAAGAAAATAAATCGGAAGACATTACGAATTAAATTAAATAAAAGGTAATATTTGTGAATATTTTAGACGATCTTGCTTTAAAAAGGGCCTGAAAGGACGTATGAAAATAAATTCATATCTCCGTAAAATTTCTAGTTGAAAATTTTTACGGCATTCTTATAAAATATTATAATCCAGTATTTAAGTGACCGACCGTGGTACGTACACACCATTATCGTTTGCATGATCCCGGGTTCAATTCCGCATACAATCAGCTATCATTATTTCAGCGGCGGTCACCTTGGTGTGTCTGATAAAAACTTCGAGTAGTCGAGTAATCGACAAGTCTGATAAATGTTTTTCATACTATGACATTTAGAATCGTCGATAATCGTAGGCCCCATCTAAAAGAAGTGTAAGATCATTGAAAGTAAAATTTCCTATATCTCATTCATGGGATGCAACAGATTTATTCTTCCCCCATTTTCCTATTTCAGTCCAGAAAGAGGGTGAATAAACTTTTAAGTTATGGGCATAAATGATATAGGCATATGTGCAATATGTTTTACGTTAAAAATTGACAATGTTAATCCACTTTTTTTAATTTATTTTGGAAAATAACAAAATGGTCGAATTGAAATTGAAGACAAACGATTCTTGTCTTCGCCAACCTTAGTAAAATTTATTATGCAACAAATTTGTAGAAAATTTTGAACTGTTAGCTATACTTTTAAATAAACTTTTTTGGTAATCCAAAAAAAAAAAAAAAAAAAAATGGACGAATAAAAGACCCTTAACATTTTTTAAAATGGACCATATGAATGTTCTACGATAATAACTTTTGTTATTGTGTTATCTTGCACTGAAGAAAGCTCTCTCAAGAAGTCGCACATTGCAAAATTATTATTCGGTTTCTTGAAGTTAGTTCGCACAATAAGCTTGTTAAAACTTTGCGTTTAGCGGCATAGTGTTCGGTCTTTTTGTGATTTAACTACACTCACCTATTGTTACAGCTTGATGAAGTATTTATCCATCTCCAAAAATATGTGTCGTACTTTAAAGTCTATAAAAGAACTGTATATCCAAGTAAGTGTCGTGATGACACAATATGAAATTTGCTACTCAACCCTCGATAAATCCTGGTTAATGATGATTTGTGATTCGTTTGGAGGGCAGCGACTGATGTGAGTGACGAAAATTATTGTTGTTTGGGTTTGTTGCCCACCATCTAGTTACATGCTGGGACTGAAAGCAGAAGATGAAAAAAAAAATAGCACCCCGCGAACATTATCGACCCTTGTACGGCATCAGGATTATAATTTAAGGATATTCACCCATAATGTACGGGCTCATTAGAGAAAAGGCATCTATATGCGATTAGCGAATGCGCTCGAAAAAGCGCTCACAAGAAGTCGCACATTGCAAAATTATTATTCGGTTTCTTGAAGTTAGTTCGCACAAAAAGCTTGTTAAAACTTTGCTTTTAGCGACATAGTGTTCGGCCTTTTTGAGATTTAACTACAATCACCAATTTCATCAGTTTGATGAAGGATTTATCCATTTCCATAAATGTATGTCGCACTTTAAAGTCTATCAAAGAACTGTATATCCAAGTAGGTGCCGTGGGGACACAATATGAAATTTGCTACTCAACTCTCGATAAATCCTGGGTAATGATGATTTGTGATTCGTTGAAGGGCAGCGACTGATGTTAGTGACAAAAATTATTGTTGTTTGGGTTTGTTACCCACCATCCAGTTACATGCTGAGACTGAAAGCAGAAGATGAAAAAATAGCACCCCACGAACATTATCGACCCCTGTACGGTATCAGGATTATAATTTAAGAATATTCACCCATAATGTACGGGCTCATGCTCGACAAATATAAAGAAATATCGCTGTCATGCATGAAACGCTATGAACAGAAAGTTTAGGAATGCACATATTTCACATCTGTGACATTCGATATTCATAGCTGCACTGCAAAATTGCGTTAATTTGTTTGGGAATTTGCAGTTGGCAAGATACCTATAATACTTCTCCCGCGGTTTAACCCAACAACCGTCAACCAAATCGAATTCGAGGTGGAATAAATCTTGGCTATGCTAAATTGTGCACATGCCCTTACGCAAAATAAAAGGCGCATTGTTTAAAAGAAACGTAGAAATTGACCTAGAGACGTCTTCGATAACGAATTCAGATCAATTAGCTTCACAGAGCAACATTGTACTAAGTAAAACCAGGCACAGTATAGCGGACTGCCTCAGTTATTAACCAGATAAGCCCCGTTTCGGTCAAAAATGTCACACAGCGTCTGTGGAATGGGATGATTAAATTTAAGGATTATTATATGATGTGTTTGACAGTACTAAAGTCAACTTTGGTACCAGATTCGTTACTTGGCCGGATCTATGGCATCAGTATTAAAATTCTGCACTTTTTTGATCATATTTCTCCAACTAAATTTTGTCCATTATTTCAGATATCACATAATTTCGCTAAAATCTACAAAAGAGAGAGATTCCCTTTAGCGACCGACCGTGGCACGATGTTTAGAACAGGGAACTCTAGTGCGTATGATCGTGGGACCGAGCCTCGATTCAAATCTTTCTTTGAGCGGCAACAAATTTAGTAAAACTTCTCAAACTGACGTTCGGAATCGTCTTTAAGATATAGGTGCCGTTCAGTGAGTCTAAAAATAATACGAATGCAAGGTCGCTGAATATGAGAAGCTCTTCCATATCTCATTCATGGGATGCAAGAGAATTTGGGATATTGTGAAACACCTAAAAATAAAATTAAGAGTACCAAAAGTTAAGAGTTCATATGTACTTCAGATAAAAGTCTAAACAGACACAGAACGATATCGAAGCTTCTGATTATTGGTTCAAATTTATGCCCTAAGAAATATGTCGTATAACCTAAAATTGGGCTAAAATTCTATATGTATAATCTTATATTAAGCTAATTTTTGGCGTAGCCTACGTTCCACTGTCAATGACTTTCTTTTATGTAGTATTGGATGACTACTCCACAACGTCGAACGAAATTGAGATATGTTTTATTGTTTTTATAAATAGGCTCTTCAAAATTATCTAAATTTTAGCAACCAAACATTGCTGATGCCTAAAACACTTGGATTATAGGAACAAAACAATATTGTGTCAACTTTGATCTTTGATATCTTGGAAATTATATCAAACTACGGATTAGAAATTTATTTTATTTGTAATAAATATGTGTATCAATTCTTAAAATCGTATCTTGAATTTAATTGAAAATTCTTTTTCCGATTTTCCCATAGCCAGATTTAATCTGAAATTTCAATACAAATTATTCATAGTTGAACAATCGTATGAGTTATATTAACATAACTAAATAGTGTGCTAAATTTTAACATATCCTTCTTTCTAAACAGACGAAGACAACATCGTTTGGAGCAAGAACAAGCCGATTTGGAATATGAAATACGTGTCCTGATGGCACAGCCGGAACGTAATAAAACGGATTCAGATAAAGCCAGGGAAGAGGCGCTCATTGAACGTTTAGTGGAAGTTGTACAGTTGCGCAATGAGGTGGTGGAGTGTTTGGAAATGGATCGCATACGTGAAGCCGAAGAAGATCAAGTAAGTTTCTGTAACAAAGGTTTTGGAGAATTCCAGCTGATTCCTGTCCATTTTTCTAATCCACAGAGCATAAAACAACGTTTAGAATCCCACATCGCTCAAAGAGAAGACGGACCGGAAAACAAAAAGTCATCAACATCGAAGCTATCGAAAAAAGAGAAAAAGAAACAGAAGGAAGCGAAAAAAATGGGCAAAAGCAAGAAAATTGATGCAGATAAGGTACGTCCAAAATAACTTTGAAATTGATGAATGGAGAATGAGATTATTTCATTTTACTTGCTTTCTTTCTTATCCATGTAGGATGCCGACGAATCTGAAATGAATTTGGATAAACAAAAAACCAAAAAGAAAAAGAAACTGCTGATCTTCTGAATTCTGGATGGAGGAGTATAAAATTTAACATAGATCTTAAGTCTATCAAAAGGAAATTTCTTGCATGTGTGTGTGATAACAAAATTCTAATGGTCAACCTTGTTGTTTGAAAAAAAAAAAACATTTTAACTTTAGATTCCTTTCAAACGTTACTAATTTTAGTAAACAAAAACTAGTTTTGCTACTTATATTTTTATTATTTATTAACATAATTAACTAGCAGAGCGGCATTCATTTCATTTGTTGTTTTTTCCCCAAAATTTCTTTATATTTTACTTCCAAATTTAAATTCCATATTTCTTTGCTATTTTTTGAAATTCAAAAAAAAAAAAAAAAAAATATATTAGTTGTTCGTGCTTAATCAAAATTTGCAACCGTCAAATATTTTATATTATTATGCAATATTATATTCTTCTGTAATTTAAATACATACATTTACTATATTTAGCAATTACTTTAAATAATTATTTAATAAGCTTTAATTTAGAAAAATAAAAGAAAACATCCTATTTGGTTTATTCAAAATCTAAGAAAAGCAAATCTCTAAGATATATCTCTTCTGCTTCAGCTTCAGTCTCCCTTTTTTTCTCCCACCCAGAATGTTTTATTTTATTTAGATTTTATAGGTTCATAGTAGTAGAAGGGTCTTTGTTTGGAATCTCATTGGGTTTGTTTTTTTTTTTTTTTTTAAAGCAAAGACTTCGACAACATCGTTGCGTTTGTATTTTCTTTAAGCTATATAAGAAATAAATTGATAATATTGAAAAAAGTAGCAAACAAATAACAATTAAAATTTTTGCTTTGATATTCAAGAGAGAAAATATTAATATCGTTCATTATATAATTAATGAATACGTATATTTTTATGTTAAATATTTTTAATAAAAATGGAAAAGAACATATTGGAATAAACTAAAGAATTATCGAATTTACTTTTTACATAATTTCTGGGTTTTTAGATGGAAATTTATTTCGGTCTGATATCAGTGTATCAAAAGAATTCCAATTTCTAAAATGCATGATAATGATTCAATATAAGCTCTTTTTAAATTATTGGAGTGATAGTTAATATACATTATATTGGAGATACCTCAGTTTAAGGCCGCAAAGCTGGGAAGTCGATTTTTTAACACCATTAAAATATAAAACCGAAAATGGTTTATGAAAACACTTCTCTATATGAAAATGATTTATGAAGCAACTTTTCCATATCAAAAGGATCTATGAAGACACTTTTCTACATGTAAAGGATCTATGAAAACACTTTTCTACATGAAAAGGATCTATGAAGACACTTCACTACATTTCTATAAAGAAAGGGTTTTTAAAGCGTCTTTGAAAACATTTTTCTATATGGGATGCTTTTCTATATGGGATGCTTTTCTATAAAGAAAGGCGTTTTAAAGCGTCTTTGAAAATATTTTTCTATATCGAATGTTTCTCTATATTAGAAGGTTCTATGGAAACAATTTTTTATATTAAAAGGTTCTTTAGAGATGAACCTTTTAATATAAATGGGTCCATGATCGCAATTTTCTCTCTGGAAAAAGTGCATGAAGAAAACTTTCAATATGAAAATTGTCCATGAAGACATTTTTCTATATGGAAGTTGTCTATGAAGAAAGTCTTCTGTATAAAAATTACATATTAAACACTTTTCTATATGAGATAAGTTTATGAACACAGGTTCCAATAAAAAAGAGTTTCTATATGAAAATCGTCTCCGAAGATACTTCTCTATATGGGCATTGTCTATAAAGGCACCTTTTTACATGAAAATTGTCTATGAAGGCACTTTTCGATGTGAAAATTATCTAAGAAGACGCTTTTCTATATGAAAATTATCTATAAAGACACTTTTCTATATTAAAAGAGCTCATCAGATGCTTTTCTATACAGAAAGGGGTTTTAAAGCGTCTTTGAAAACATTTTACTATATGCGATGTTTCTCTATATTAGAAGGTTCTATGGAAACAATTTTTTATATTAAAGGGTTCTTTGGAGATAATTTTCTACATGAAATGGGTCTGTGATCGCAATTTTCTCTCTGGAAAAAGTGTATGAAAAAAACTTTCAATATGAAAGTTGTCCATGAAGACATTTTTATATATGTAAGTTGTCTATGAAGACGGTCTTCTGTAAAAAAATTGCATACTGAACACTTTTCTATGTGAAATAGGTCTATGAACACAGATTCCAATAGAGTTTCCATATGAAAATCGTCTACGAAAATACTTCTCTATATGGGCATTGTCTATGAAGGCAATTTTTTTGATACGAAAATTGCTTATGAATGTACTTTTCGATGTGAGAATTATCTAAGAAGACACTTTTCTTTATGAAAATGGTCTATGAAGACTTTTCTATAGGAATTGTCGACGAAGAGTCTTTTCTATTGGGAATTGTCGTTAAAGACTAGTTTCCATATGAAAATTGTTTATGGAGACACTTTTTCTAGAGAATTATCTGCCTAAAATTCTTCCAAGAAGAAACTTTTCCATACGAAAATTGTCTATGTAGACATTTTTTAAAATGAAAAGGTATGTGAACACACTTTTCAGTGTGAAAATTGTATATGAAGAAAGTTGTCTGTAGAGACCCTTTCTATATGAAAGCAGAGTCTATGAAGATACTTTTTTAGATGAAATGAATCTATGAAGATACAGATAAATCGTTATGTAAACTCTTTTCTATTTATATGAGGAAGAAGCTTTTCTCTGTGAAAGTTGTCTATGAAGACACTTCTGCCTATGAAACATGTTTATGAGTCTCTTTTCACAATAAGTGTTTACGAAATTCATTTAGGTTTAAAAGTACACAATCTAATGAATAATGTCTACGAAGATACTTTTCATTGCATTTATTTTTCACTTCCGGTCCATGTGCAAAACACTACAAAACATTTGAACTTCATTTGTGATAATATCATAATATCTGGTTTATTGTAATATTTTAAAATTTGTAACTAACAATACAATGGAAGTTTTAAATTTCTCAACAAAAAATCGAGCTAAAGAAAAATTAACACCTGCATTGTAAATTTAGAACGACTGCCGTTGTTTAAAATTCTATCAGAAATGAAAAAAAAAATTAAAAAATAAACAAATTTCCTTATCTTTTTAGAGCTTCAAACCAAATCATTATCATAGCGAATTACTCTTATTTCGAGACATTTTGATGTTCGAAAACTTGAAGCAGCTTTTGGACGCTCGGTTCAAAAATTTCTTTCTCCACCACTTTCATCGAAACTGGTTCATATAGTTTCAGGAAATTCGTGATTTCCTCAGTTTTGGTTTTAATGTTTGGAACCGGTTTTAAGTTAAGGCGTTGTTCTTGAACCGTTATGGGTCGTGGAGGTAGCGATGGGGCTGTTGGTGTGTTGCTGGTATTTCGTGCGGGTTTCGAAGGTGTGATCTCCGACAACCATTCGGTATTCAGTAGCATTTCATTCTTCAAATATTCATCTTCGTTTTCGGATAACTCCGACTGTTCGCAATACTTCGGTATTATATCGGATTTCAATAGGTTGGTATCATTGGATACGCTGTGCAGTTCATAAGAAAAATCTTGCTCCTCATTTTCTGCAGAAATTGCAGCAGAATGCTTCGGCCGTTGGTTATCAGAAAGATACCTTAATAATACCACCAATTTATTCCATCGTTTTTTAGCCCTTCGTTTTGTTGATATGGCAGCCGGGTCGCAGGCATACTGGGGGTGTAACGATCCACTATCCAGCACTGAATAATCCTGTACTTCAACACAGCTTTGGTAGCGACCATTATTTGTTTCCTCAGAGATATCTGACAATGCGGTAATTGTTGCAGAACTGCCAGCACTGTCCATATTGTGGAGATTGTCCTGGGGATCATTTGGCATAGGCTGATTTAGCATTTTCATCTTTCTCTTTGGAATTAATTTTCTGTTAAGATCGGATATGGTATTGCCGTAACTGATGCGATACTGCAATTTATCTTTGCCATCCAATAATATTTCGCTTATATGTGGCGGTGTCTTACGGTTGAAAGTTCGAATTGGTTGAATGTTCGAAGTTTCTCTTATACCCTGTGAGACTTCACTGCGCAATTTGCACATCAACATTTTGTGCATATTCCAATTTGAAATGGTATTGCCATAATTGGCACCCTTGCACAGCCTTTCCTTCAATCGCCTCGCTTCGTCCATTTCTTTCTGCCTTTGCTGATGCTTTGAGGGAATGTTTATCTTTGATCGGTATAACGGAAGCTCTGCTTTAGAGTCCATGCCACCCATCATAGCATTGTGTCGCGAAAAGCTTTGACCCATTGCTTTGGCCTTTGACAAGTTTTGCAAACGCTGTTCGCTGGAATAATTCACTTTTGGGGTTTCTTTGGAAGTTAAACGTCTTCGCTTTAAATCCGCCTCTTTAATGTCTTCGATCTCCTGGTAGAGCCTCTTTAACCGTACTTGTCGCATTTTAATTTCGATGGCTTTTTCATCGAAATCCTTAATGCGTTCATATTCCTCTTTCAGTTTTTGTAATTCGCCATTCCTTCTGCTGGTCGAGAGCATTCTCTGGAAGAATGGTGTTGACTTGATTTGATAGGACATTTTTGAACATTTATAGCAACCTTTTGGAGGTTTTTTTACCAGGATCTGTTTTTCCGCTTAGTATACATTCACTTCAATAATTTTGCCTTTTGTTACCGGCTTTGGTGCACGAAAGATGATTTATTATCCCGATTAAAACTTTTTTTTGAAAAATATTTATATTATTTTACAGAAAATTTATTACAAAATGACAAGAATTTCAAAACCGTCGATGAACAAAACTATTTGCGATTTTCCATTCAGAGAGCAGGAAGGAGGTGCAGGGATTTCGGGAGTAGAATGTCGTTGCTCAAACTATACAACTGAGGCCACAATTACAAAATGTGGGGAATAGTTTCATCTATTGTTGCAAGTGGGTCAGAGAAAGAATATTTAATAAAATTGTGATCCAAAATGCTGCAGAACAACGACAATAACTCGTGCCCCAAATACATTAGACAAACTTTTCTTTGAGCAGCGGTTATTTAGGTCTGTCTAACGAACACTTCGAGTAGTCGAGCAATCAAAAGGTCTAAAATAGGTTTTGCGACGCCACTTAAACACGAACTTGAACCCGTTGCTGAAATTGCAAAACACAAAGCATAATTAATAAAAATTAACAACAAAAATTACCAAACAAATTAATATCCAGAAACTCAATTTTCCGCTTATCCCCAAGGTCACCTGACATGACTGCACCAGACTTTTTTTATAGGGTTATGCCAAGCAGGAGGTATACAAAAGGAGGCCATGGAGTTTGACTGAATTGAAGCAGTCTATTAAAACAATAACTGAGGCGACCCCGTAATGAATAATTTTCTGATCAGAGTGTCGCATATGCGTGAAAGAGCAAGGAGGTCATTTACGGTCTATCATCTGCAAAACCAATTAGTTGTATAAAATAAAATTGAATTTTCTATACAATAAAAATAAAATAAATCGAATACATTCATTGATTAAAACAAGTTATTTGAATTTCTTATTGTAGCATATTTGGTGCGCCGCCCTGTATATTCATTCATATTTTTCTCTATTCCGCTCAGTCAGTTTTGAAGTTTTTAACTCTTGCCGCTGCGTCAGTGTGCAATATTTAGGTAATCGTATTTGAATTTCATACAACCAAAATTTTTCGCAACGAAAACAAGTTACTAATTAGGTAGCGTCATCAGAATATCCAGACATGACATATATATATGTATATCTACATTCCTTCCGATAAGAGTATGAGGAGCAAAAATTGTCCAAGTAAATACCCTTCTCTTCTTCGATGTAAAAGTTAAATACGATTCACTTACTTGGCGAATACTTGAATGTTCGACAAAAAGTTCTCAACCGGTTGAAGTCAGCAATAAACCAGATATTCTGAAATTCAATATAATTTTTAATGAACTAAGCGATTGAAAGTGAAATAAAACATTACTAGCATTATGGTCAAAAGACTATCATGTAAGCCCTCTTTCGGTATAATTTCGGAAATTTGCAATCTTATGGGATAAATGGGCTAAAGTGGGACAACAAAAAGTTTGATGGCCCTGAATACCTAATTCAATCTCTACATGAAAAGTCTTAATGAAGACACTTTTCTACATGAAAAGAATTTATGAACGCACTTTTCTACATGAAAAGAGTCTATCAAGACACTTTCCTACATGAAATAGTCTATAAAGGCACTTTTCATGTTGAAAAGGGTCTATGAAGAAACTTTCCTACATGAAACGAGTCCATGAAGATTTTTTTCTTCATGAAAAGAGCTTATGAAGACACTTTTCTGCATGAAGACTCTTTTCTACATGAAAGAGTCTATAAATGCACTTTTCATGTTGAAGAGAGTCTATGAAGAAACTTTTCTACAGGAAAAGAGTCTATGAAGAAACTTTTCTACATGAAAAGACCCTATGAAGACCCTTTTCTACATGAAAGAGTCTATAAAGGCACTTTTTCTACATAAAAGGGTTCTATGAAGACGGCTCTATTCTGACACTATTCTGCATGAAAGGGGACCAAGGAGGCGCTAATCTATATGAAAAGGGTCTCTAAAGGAACTTTTCTATTTGAAAAGTGTCTATGAAGCCACTTTTTTAAAGGAAAATGGTCTATGGAGACACTTCTTTTATGTGAAAAGGGTTTTTTTTCGTATGTGAGGAGACAATTTATGTATGCAGACAATTTTTTATATGAAAAGGGCCGATTAAGACACTTTTCTGTATGAAAAGGATGCACGAAGGAAAAGGATACGAAAGGGTTCTATGAAGATAGCTCTGTGCAGACGCTATTTTGTATGAAAATGGACTATAATAATGACAGTTTTCTTTCTAAAAAGGCGCTTTTCTCTATGAAAAGGGTATATGAACACTTTTTTTTAAAGGAAAAGGATCTATGGTGGCACTTTTGTTTGTAGGAAAAGGGTCTATAAAGACACTTTTTTATGTAAGGAAACAATTTATATATGCAGACAATTTTGTACATGAAAAGGGCCTATTAAGACTTTTTTCTGTATGAAAAGGATATACGAAGACAATTTTCTATACGAAAGGGTTCTAAGAAGATAGCTCTGTGCAGACGCTATTCTGTATGAAAAGGGACTATGAAGGCGAAATTCTTTATGAAAAGGCTCTATAATGACAGTTTTCTTTCCAAAAAGGCGCTTTTCTCTATGAAAAGGGTCTATGAACACTTTTTTTAAAGGAAAACCACTACTTTTTTATGTAAGGAAACAATTTACATATGCAGACAATTTTGTATATGAAAAGGGCCTATTAAGACACTTTTCTGTATTAAAAAGGATATACATACGAAGACAGTTTTCTATGTATGTATGAAAAGAATATACGAAAGGGTTCCATGAAGACAGCTCTATGCAGACAATATTCTGTATGAAAAAGGAATATGAAGGGGTTATTCTCTATGGAAAGGGTCTTTAAAGACTCTTTTTTTCACCTGAAAATGGCCTATGGATACCTTTTTCTAAATGAAAAGGATCTATCAAGATGCTTCTCTGCATGAAAATAATCTAAAGTTACTTTTCTTATGAAAAGGGTCCATGAAGCGACCTTTTAATACGAAAAGAATTTTTTGGGTGGTCTTTTCTCCGGCTATGTACGTTAGGTACGACAATACATATTTGAAGGTGGTTCCTTTGATTGGCCAACCTGGCCTAAGGCTTGAAGTTAGAGTCTTGAGATGTTGTTAGTAGACTCTTCGTCTGTCATATTGGTTAAATGACATAAACTTTTTCGAAGTTTGCAAAAACGAGCCATTATCAGGAGGATTCTCTAAATTTTTGATATTTAATGGATGGACATGGGACAAAAAGCTTACCTTATGCTGTTTAAATGCAGAGATAAATAGATATTAGTGTAATTAAATATTCAATTTGTGGATATCGTCGTAAAACCATATTCTAAAATTGTGCCAATTTGTTCCAATTTTCGGCCTTTGATTTCAAAATAACCAAACTTAACCCAGTAAAAATGACACTTCAGTCATTGTAAATTATATATAAATCGTTTATTAATTTATATTCATATGGGCACAGAGTTTTGAGCACAGCTGTAAAAAATCTACGTTACAACATTTCATGCGGGATGAAATCGAACAAAGAAAATGCCAGATTTCCTTTAATTGTGATTTCAAAGACTCTAGAAGCAGCGACATTTATCAGTGGGACATTGCGAGTTGTAATTGAGACATTCATCCATGCAATAGGTGTCGGCTCCCTCTTTGTCCTCCAGTTCACCAATGGCAACACACTCTTGCCTGTAAGGAGAAAGAACAATAAATGAAATGAAATGATATTGAAAGGGTTGCTACCAATGAAAGAAGGGAGACTTACGGGCAAAAACATGCGGACTCTGGACAATTTGGAGGATAGCGCAAGCAATTAATTTCACACCAGTTATCCATACCTGGTAAAGTGCGGAAAGCGGGGGTGGCAATACATTTTTGTTCTCTGAAATAAAATAAACACAAAACAGCCCACTGAGAATTTTATGTCATAAAACAAAAGTAAAAAAACTTCAAAGCTAACTTTTTGTGAATACAGATACCTATAGACGCTTGCGTTTCCAACAGTTACAAAATACAGAAAAAAATTATAACTTTCAAAATTGTCCAATATATGGTACATGCATTAACATTTCTGAACCATAGAATTGGAGTTGGCTACGTGTTTTTAGACGTAACTATTTAGCCGAAAATCGTTTAAAGCCAATTGGAGAACCATGACAAATACAATGAATAGTAATGCCCGCCACCGAACTAACCAACTGATAAAGGTCGAGAAAGAAAATGAGAACTTGGAATTGAGAAAGAAAATGAAAATGAAAAGCTCCTCGAAAGGTAAAGGTTAATAAAAGAAAAATCCAATAAAATCTAAAATAATAGACGAATGAATAAACTGCAGATTGCCGGCAAAAATATTAAAAATTTTGAATGTTGTGACAATTTTTGTTGATTCCCGAAAAGATGAGAAATATTAAAATAAATGTTAACGCCAAAACATGGGCAATCAATGTCTAAATTGGATCAAAGCTTATCGGGAATTTCCACTTTGGTAGGATAAGATAGAATCACTTTTTGATCGTGTTTATGTGCTCAAATTATGCATGTTCTGAATTATTGAAAATACACAGTTTTAAGGTCCATACGATGTTCCCGGACAGCGCTAAGTTTATTTCTGCGCCTCGTTCGGGAGGGGTTTTAAAGTCAAAAAATTTAAACTCAACTGGTTCTATGCCAGCATTCTAATTGGAAGCCAAGTCCAATACAAATTGAAAACCGTTAAAAAAAATTTAAACTTTTACAAAAATGTTATTTGTTTTGAAAAAGACAGCTTTTCTAGGATGTTTAAAACATTTAAATTTCCTTCTTTAAAATTATATTTAAAAGAAAATCAACTTTTTTTTAAATTATTTAAAAATATTTGTGAATTTTTATTTATTTATAAAAAATTTTAATTTTAAAATTTTTAAAACATTTTTTTAAAATTTTTTCAAAAATGATTTAAACATATTTGTACATTTTTATTTGAAAAATTATAACTTTGAAGTTTTTTAAAATATTTTAATTAAAAACATTTTGAAAAAAAGTGGATTTTTTAATTTTTTTTCAAAAACTTTAAATTTTTTGCCAACCATTTAAATTTCTTTTAAAGCTCTATTTTTCTAAAAAAAATCACTATCATAAAATGAAAAAAAAAAGAAATAAAATTTTGAGCTTATCTGAGAGTCCTTTGAAGCGAGTATTCACAAATGCATTTTTGTAAACATAATAAAACACTGCCGCCCCGAAGTAATTGAACTGCATTTTACCAAGAAAAATTTTTTAATATTTTGGAAATTGCGATACATTCGCATTCTAGAAGAGATGGAAATTATTATTGCTTACTCTCCCTCTTATCTGAAAGCGTTTGGTCCACAAACACCGAAAAACAATGTTTAAATCGTGTCATAGTAATACTGAGTTAAGTTTCCTTGTTGCCGCTTTAAGAACGATTTCGGGATTGAAAATTTTAAACTCAGAAACATACAAGTGCGAGTCCCTAAATTGTAAGATTTATGTACAAATTTGAAAATGCATATTTAAAAAAAAAAAATAATAAATTACGGAAGAAATGTAATTATAATTGAGCGAAAAATGTGTTTTAAAAAATATGTTTAATTTTTTCTTTCAAATTACATTGTAAAAAATGTAAAACTTTTTATTTGAAAAATTATACTTTTCAAAATTATTTGTAGAAAAATTTATTTGGAAACATTTTGCTTTAAAATTTTTTACGGTATTTATTTTTTATTAAATTTTTGAAAAAAATTATTTGGAGACAATAATTCTTTTTCTTTATTAAAAATCATTACAATACGATAAAATATGATTTTCTCTTGTTGTTTGCTAATTTTTTGTAAACATTTTAATGGCGGAGCTTAATGTACAGATTCCAATACTTGTTTATCAGAAATTTTAAGATATTTGCAGTCAAATGTTAGACAAGTTATTGGTCTAATTTTATACTAGCTGAATTCCAAACCTGTTTTTTTTTTTTGCAAATATATCAAACTTTTCCAAATAAACCCGTAGAACGGAAACCAAGGTTAGGACTGGTAACGGGGTCCAAGGAGATTTTTAGATAATGATAACATAATGATAAGATAACAGAAGATAATGATTTTGATTATAAACTAATTAATATTTTCAGACAAATCTATACGACGGGAATCAGTTTGGGACCGCTTGAGCAAAGTTCGCAAGACGCCCAGCTCGGAAAATCTTGGCTTTGCCCGATCAAGGCAAAACTTATCTACCAAAACTTCACAGCGTTTCCAGATTATGAGGCAAACCGCGCAGAATCACTTGCATCAGTATGACCAGCAACAACAACAGCAGCGGGAGCAACAAAGTCCTCGCCGACTTTTAACACCTAATTCCGAGGTCAATCACCGCCGCAGTCCTCGCAAATATCATATGCAAAAGGCCATCCTTATGCCAGAAATTGACAAAGAGGGCTTTGTTTATGTTTGCAATCCCCAGAAATCGGTTAAAGAAATTTTAACCGCAAGAAGTTTAAGCAATTCCAAATCATCCTCAGAAGATTACAAAAATTCCGGCATCCAAGCCTGCCCCGATCACAAGCTGTCACAGTTGCCCCGTTTGGTCATCAAAGAAGAGAAAAAAGAGTTAAATGATTCTTCGGAAGATTCGGAGGATGAATTCGAAATGGCCCCCTTAATGTCATCACGTTCTCAGTATGATTTGCCGCAAGGCAGCAGTACAAATATAATTCACAACTTCCAGCAAGTCCTACAACGGCGGGGAAGAAGCTCTTTGCAGCAGGAGGAATTAGAATTGGTGAAGAATGTCATCAAGTCCGATGACAGATATCATCGCTTAGACAGAAGTGATGCCAAACTGTTTAAGGAAATTTTAAAAACTCAGTTGCAGGACATTGTTAAGCAAGAGTATGCAGTTAAACAGGCGTTGGTAAAACTGGAATCCTCTGAGAATTTGGTCCCTTGTCACGAGGTACAAACAGTAAAGTCTATAGAAGAGATATTGGCATACACACACCATGCCCCGGAAGCACAAAAACTGGAAGTGGATGTAGTTTTCAAGAATGTACCCTCCTTGGAGAAGGAAATTACAATACTAAGAGCACTGGGCGAACGATTGGAGGTCACCTTGAAAAGCACTAACTCGCAAAGAAGTTTGGCCATGGGATCCCAAGAAATGGGCACTAAGGATATTCCCCCTACATCCGCAGTAGATAGAATACGGGACGGTAAAATGTTTATGTTAATTGAAATCAAAGCGCAGAATTTTATATTAGAGGTGGAATATTATGTGCTGAGTTCTGTGAGATCTCTGGGCCTACGCCTTGTAATTGGGCGTGCTCAAGAATTTCGCATTGCCCACAAAACATTAGTGGAACTTAAACAAGAAGCCAATCGTTCCTTCTACATACCTATCAACCCAGGAACGGCAGAGTTGAAACGGACGTCATTTAAGAAACTTAAAGAGAACCCAGATATTTTACTACAACATATTAAAGCCAAAAATACCAAGATTCCATTTAATGTTTTGGACCATGATCCGATATTTTTCAATAACTTTTTGTTTCATAAAAATCAAAGCGATGCAAAATTGTCTACAGACGGCTCTAATGACGATGATGAGGAGAAGAAAGAGAGGACATCGACCACGCTGTGTGAAGGAGGAGATAGTCGCCAATTTCATCGGAATTCAGCAAAAAAACGCTTGAAGGGCCCCAAGCAAACCAGAAAAGAAATAGCTATAAAGTCAGCAAGTAAAACAGAAAAATGTTTGAAACTCGCAGGACCCAATGTAGGAGAAGGGGTGGTTAAAGCCAGACGTCGTATCAGACGTTCTTTGACACCATTGCCCATGACTAAAGAAGCAAGTCCCAAAAATAATCTTTTCAAAACGATATTAGTTGGCTCCGTACAATTGTCGTGTTTTATGTTACTCATTGTGGCATTTACTTATCCAGAAGCACAATGTTAGAGTACTTGAGGATATTTGGAAGTTCAGTGACGCTTGGAAATGCGTTATCTTGATGTATCTTAATTCTTTATTTTTTTTTTTTATTAAAACATTTTGTACTTTATAATTTCGTAGAGGAGTTGAAATTACAGATTTAAATTTCTGTTCTCAAATGCCGACGATATTTTAGCTTCAGTAATATCGCTCTCAACAGATTCTTCGCCATTATTCTGGAATCGGTCTAGTTGTAAATAGAAATGACAGATTGTAATTTGTTTCTTCTGAGCTTTCAAAATTATTTCAATAAAATATCATCATAATAACAATAAAAATTCACTTTAATAAGGAAATATGCAATGTGGAGGTATAAACAACAACAAATTGCTCAGCATCTCATGAATGAGACAAGGGAGACCTTCTCACTTTTAGCGACCCGCAGTTCAGCGACGATACTGAACGACGATTCACAGTTTGAGAATCATTTATAAGACTTGTCGATTGCTTAACTACACGAAGTGTTCGCCGCCGCTCAACTAATGATAGGTGTGTGGGGTACGTGGGGTTGAACCTGCGTTCATCTGAACAGTAGTCACGTATACTAACCGTCGCGCCATGGTCTGTCGGTATTGAGATATATCAGTGGAGATATAAGAAGAAGAATTTACATAAAGAAGAATGGTAGTCTAATCCAAATGATATTTGTGCTTTGCAAGGAAAAACGGCTAAAGTGGAGTTAGGACAAAGTTAGGTTTATCCGGGATTATTATCGTTGGTATTTAAACCCATATTTGGGTGGAATCCAAATTTTACATTTCTATATAGCTTACAAGTTATAGCGACTTTACAAAATACCTATTTTTGAAAAATTACGTAATATCTCTAAATAATATTGTAGGCGAGAATGACACTCGTTGTCATCTAAGCCCGATTTCAAAACTCCGTATATTACAAGTGTTATAACAAATGTCCATAATAGCGTTTTTTCCAAAAGAACAAATTCTGAGTTGAGCCATTTTTATCTATTGCGCACATAAATATCAAACAGTTTGGTAGCTTTTGGTGTATCAAAATTGATAGTATAATTGGTATGGATCATTTAATACTATATTTCAAAGCATCTTGTATGCGAATTTTATTTGGGCTATTGATCATTTTAAACAATTTTTATTGTTATTTTTCGTAAGTTTATGAACAAGAGTAATATTAACAGAAACGCTGAGGCAATATAACAGCATTGTCGGGTCCACTAACAAATAAAGTATGTCAACATTCCTTGAAATAGCTGCCGCGATATCTTGGAGGCCTTGTTCAGTTAGAAACTATTTCACACTCTGACCAAAAATACAAATTGTATAGTAAATATTAATGTACTGAAATTTGACTTTTGGAATATTATCAAATGTTCCAAAATTAAAGATTAATTTACAAGGTAATACCAATTTTATATGCCTGTAGCTGTTATTGGTGCGAATAATTGCTATATATTTATGTGTCAATTAATATTTAAACATTTTTAAACAAATAAATCATATTTTTCAAAGACAAATAATATATTGTAGTATAATATTTGTGTCTAAGGAAATTTATAGTCCTTATAATACATCAGGCTTACATTTTTGACTCTGTTGTACACATTTCGGCATGGTGTAATATATTTGCATTGTTTCATTGTCGCTTTTACCTATTGAATTAAGTTTAGGAAAATATAGGCAATTTTTTTTTTTGTTTTACAAAATCGGTTTTTTTTTCAGCAAGACCAATTTTATAAAATTTTGGCGTCAAAAAAATGGACACATCAAAAACGACTCTCACACAAAATATGTTGACTAATTTTATTTATTCCAAAAAATAGCCAGTATTTTTTAGCATTTTTCAATAATTGTGTTGCCTTATAATTGTATACAAAATTGAAGCGGTTTCTTCCCATATCTATTTATCACCGTTTATCTGTATCTATATCATGTCTATAACTATCACGGTAAGTTACTCTCAGAAAAATTCTGGAAAAGACCAACTTTTGGAAAAGTGCATTTATTTTCTGGATGACGAATTTTTTCCTATGGGGTCAATTTGTTTGTGGTAGACAGAGTACAATTTCATCACCAGATAAATGAGAATCGTTTTATTTTCATTTATATTTTTTTTATATGTTTTTAGTATTTTTCAACAACAGTTCTCACAATTATAGCAGTTCCTTAAGTAAGTGGGAATGATATTTTTTTCGTATCCATCAACTGCCACCTTTACTTGATGCTTAACTTGTAAAATTTGTGGGAAAACCATAAAAATGGTCATTATTCCTGATTCCTGGTACAATCCATATACCAGGATGGTCCCAAAACTAGCCGACCTAACAAAGAAGACACAAAACAGTGGGGAAAATTTTTCTTTATTTTATAGCATAATCTCCTTTTAAGTGAATGAAAAATTCGACTCTACTGAAACATCTTCACGACGCTGTTTTTGCTCTATTGAAAGCAAACGCGGCACCCATCTTGCGCATAGCTTTCTCATCTGCAAATCTTCGGTCAATATACGATGTAAAGCACTTTTTGAAATGCCTATCATTTCAGCTGGGTCAAGCATCTTCATCATCCAAAATCATTTTGTGGATTTTCTTAACCGTATCTGGCTTGTATACCTCAATTGGTCGACTATTACGGTGTTCGTCTTGGCAGCTCGTACGTTTAAACTCTACTACCCAATATTTTACAGTCGGTAATGGAGGAACAGACTCCCCCAAAGTAGAATCTAGCTCGGCTTTAATATTGGTTTGACTGAGACCATTTGAATGGAAATATTGAATTATATATCAATTATATATAGGTATATTGAATTATGGTAAATTTTTTCCACGTTTACGAACTAATTGAGATCATTTACTTTTGATGGCTCGAACAAAAATACTAAACAACGTGACATATTGAAACTTAAAACATATGTTTTGTAAGGTTAACACTTTTCACGAAAATAATTTTTTTTTTAATCTACTAACACCATTTATACGTCAGGTCTGCTGTTTGGGATCGGATTCGTATCAACTGCCACCATATGTTGCCTTTACATGATGTATAACTTGTAAAATTTATCGGAAAACCGGAAAAATAAATCGGAAAAAAATTATCGGAAAATGGTCATTATTCCTGAGGTGGTTCAATCCATATATGGGAAAGTTTTCTCTCTGGATTCCTTTCGCCCATTTGGCACCTGCAATCCATAACGTAAAGAACAACTTAGAATGACTCATAGTTAAATAATAGGGCGTGTTGACAACGCCTTCTTATCAAATGTAACTAATATGATATATGGAGTTATCCTTTTCTTCAGGAGACGATGGTTGTTTTTCGGTATTTTTCAAAAACCAAGCCCGCAATTGGGGCGATAACTTAAAAAATTATACAAGTTAGGATTTTAGAGGTAAGATATTTAAGTTATCTATATATTACCACTATATATTGGTTGTAATTAACGAATAACATTATTGAAAACATTATAAAAATAACAATTTGGCCAATCTAGAGATAGGTTCAGTTTTATGTGGATAAGTTTTTTTTATACTGAACCGATTTTGCCAAGTTTCAGGCTTAACCTGCCTGTGACAATTACCTGAATCGGTTCGATCTCTATTGTGCTTTTAACAGACACAGGGTCGGAATGACATGAAATTTATCGACATACATTTATAAGACGATCACAATTGTATTATACAGGTTGGCACACGAATTGTGCTGCAAACACAAGGTTAATGCCAATGCCACTGTATTATTTAAAGATGTTGAAAGAGTTTTTTTTTTATCCTGAACCACGCAGAAGACGTATCTGTTTCAACATCATTTGGTTTCAGCAAAATGGAGCAACTGCACACACAGCAAGACTGGTTATGGTAGACCTCTAACGAAAGTTGCCAAACAAATTAATGTCCAGAGACTTCACTTTCCGCTGGCCCCCAAGGACAACTGACCTGATCGCACCAGACTTTTTTTATTTGATTATGTTAAGAAGCGTACAAAATGAAACCAAGGAATTTGACTGAATTGATGTAGTCCATTAAAACAATAATTGAGGCGATCCCGACTTCAACTCTTCAGACCTCAATGAATAATTTTTCTGATTAGGTATCGCATATGCGTGAATGAGCATGGAGGTCATTTACGGTCTAACATTTTCATTATACATTTTTTCATATTACATTTTTTTATATAAAATAAAATTGAATTTTCTATATACTACAAATAAATAAAAAATAAATGAAAAAAAATTTATTTGAATTTCTTATTGGCGGATATGAACAACCATATAGTCAACGGTTAAACTCCTGCAATTCTCTCTGGAATCTAAAAGATAACATGTTAGCTCGGTTGAGTCAAGTACATGTTATGGTTTTGTGAAGATAGTGAACGGACTTGAGCAAGTTTGAAAATCAATTGAATACATAACCTTGCTTTAGTTTCTCCTCGTATTAGCCCTTATGTGTTTTTTCTTTTTCTATTTATATTCTGATTGAAGGAAATAATTATTGTTTGCATTTTAAAATAAAGAAAATATGGAAAAAAGTTAAAATATCAGCTGATATTTTTTCGCAAGTGCCGAAATAGCAAAATACAACTGTGAGACTTTAGCTGTGAAAATAAAAGTAAGACAGTTGCAATCATGTTCAATTTGTTACTCAGCTGTGGAAAAATTCCCTAATGCTTCACGATCAATGCGTTCTTTATTAATTGCCCAGATTTAAACACATAGTGTGAGTCTTAATTTAAAGTTATTGTTTTTCAAATTATGTATCCAAGTTCTTCATTCCAACAAGTTCTATACCATATATGAACATTTGCTAATGTAAAGGGTGTCCCAACAAGAACGCAAGATTTAAATTTGGCGCCATTCGAAGTGTCATTATTTGACATTTGAACAATTGTTATTGTTTGATAGTAGAAGGTACGAGATTAGTAAAAATGGAGCGTTACACGAATGAACAACGCATTCTCATCGTGAAATTGTTTTATCAAAATGGTGAAAGTTTTGCGGCTACAGTTCGCAAATTGCAATCAATTTGGCGTCACAATAATACTCCAAAAGAGTCAACTGTAAAGAGATTAATGGATAAATTTGCCAAAATTGGGTCTGATAAGACGTAAAGACAACAACGCGCCTTCGACCAGGTCGATCGACCGAAAATGTCGCAGCTGTACGTGATGATGTCGCTCAAACTCCATCTACCTCAATTCGACACCGAGCTCAGCAAATTGGTGTCTCCAAATCCACTATGCAGCGAATTTTGACGAAAGATTTCCATCTTCATGCATACAAAGTTCAATTGACTCAGGAACTGAAGTTCTGATAACTGAGTTCGTTAATTGGGTATTGGAGAGACAACATGAAAATGCTGATTTCGCCGATAAAATCATCTTCAGTGACGAGGCCCATTTCCATCTTGATGGCTTCGTCAATAGGCAGAATGGTCGCATTTGGGGTGAGGAAAATCCTCGAGTGATTCACGAGAAGCAAATGCATCCTCAATGTGTCACTGTGTGGTGTGGATTTTGGGCTGGACGAATCATTGGACCTTTTTTTATGAAAATGCGGCATGTTAAGCGCAAACAGTCAATGGTGTTCGGTATCGTGAAATGATAACCAGTTTTTTCGTGCATAGAATTGAAGAAACGAATGTGGAGGGCATGTGGTTTCAACAAGACGGCGCCACATGTCATACAGCCAGAGAAACAATTCAATTTCTGCATCAGTCATTTCCCGGTCGTGTTATTTCGCGTTTTGGAGACCAGACTTAGACTTTTTTCTTTGAGGTTTTTTGAAGTCGATGGTTTACGTAACCTCATTCTGTCTGCTTTAAGATATAATAAAGTTTCACGATTTTTTTTTAAATATCTGTGTTTTATTTAAAATTTAAATCTTGCGTTCTTGTTGGGACACCCTTTATATACGTGTAGTTTTCATTATAAATTCTACATTTAATATCAAAACTGTTTCTTCTTCCCTGATGCAATGATGATAAGTTGTAAATATTCACTTTGTCACAAATCGCCACAATTCCAAGTGGCAAAACATATTCTCTCAAATTTATTATACTCATACATCGATTTAGTCATGCCTCGACAAACGTATTAATCAGGTATTAATGACACTGGAGCCTTGCGTGCGATTGAATAACTTGCAGAAACAGGTAAACGAAATTGTTTTGAATAACAAATAGAAACAGAGCAAAAGTTTTACTCAATCAATGTTAAATAACATTTTTAAACATATTCTTTTACTCCGCATAAAAAAAATGCGTTTCCTCTTCGAGGAGACGGCCTTTTCGCGATCAAAAATCGTTTCACTGTATTTTGAAATAAATACAGAGCCGTTTTTGTTTCAAAATAGAAAAGAAACGGATGCACCACGGGCAACAACCAACAGAAATAATTTTTTGAAAATATCGGTCACGATAGTTCCCATTTTCAGAAATAAGAATTTATTGCGAATTGTCAATGCCGTTCTAAGTCGGTCAGTGGTCGTTAGTACATTTCACAACCACACGTATTCACCATGACCATTAACAATAGCTATTATTTGAACATTTTTAACATATTTGGCTGCTCTCAAACCAAAATGTAAACTAATGACAAGGTGTAAAAAGGGCCCCAACGTGTAGATGAGTCCTTGCTAAAAAAGGGCAGAAAGTACTTTTTGTACGCATTTCTCTTAAAATAAAGGGTGTCCCAACAAGAACGCAAGATTTAAATCTGATGTAGCAATTTAATTGTTTCTCTGGCTGTATGACATGTGGCGCCATCTTGTTGAAACCACATGCCCTCCACATTCATTTCTTCAATTCTAGGCACGAAAAAACTGGTTATCATTTCACGATACCGAACACCATTGACTGTTTGCGCTTGACATGCCTCATTTTCATAAAAAAAAGGTCCAATGATTCCTCCAGCCCAAAATCCACACCACACAGTGACACATTGAGGATGCATTTGCTTCTCGTAAATCACTCGAGGATTTTCCTCACCCCAAATGTGGCAATTCTGCCTATTGACGAAGCCATCAAGATGAAAATGGGCCATTTCACTAAAGATGATTTTATCGGCAAAATCAGCATGTTCATGTTGGTTCTCTAATGCCTAATTAACGAACTCCCTTCGCTGTCCATGGTCAGCTGGCTTCAGTTTCTGAGTCAATTGAACTTTGTATGCATGAAGATGGAAATCTTTCGTCAAAATTCGCTGCATAGTGCATTTAGAGACACCAATTTGCTGAGCTCGGTGTCGAATTGAGGTGGATGGAGTTTGAGCGACATCGTCACTTATAGCTGTGACATTTTCGGTCGATCGACCTGGTCGTAGGCGCGTTGTTGTCTTTACATCACTAACAGACCCAGTTTTGGCAAATTTATCCATTAATCTCTTTACAGTTGACTCTTTTGGAGCATTATTGTGACCCCAAATTAATCGCAATTTGCAAACTGTAGCCGCAAAACTTTCACCATTTTGGTAAAACAATTTCACAATGAGAATGCGTTGTTCATTCGTGTAGCGCTTCATTTTTACTACTACTAACCTCGTACCTTCTACTAGCAAACAATAACAATTGTTCAAATGTCAAACAATGACACTTCGAATGGCGCCAAATTTAAATCTTGCGCTCTTGTTGGGGCACCCTTTAGAAGAAACAAGGTGAGTTCAAAAAATAAGGTGAATTTTCAAATTTTGCGGGCTACGTACATTCGACTTTCGATTATTTTTTTTTATGTTGTTACACTCGTCTCGAAGATATGTTGGCGGTTTTATGCATATATCATGTTTAGTTTGTTTGTGAGAGGCATAAATAAGGCAAGTGTTTAGCGTGTTCCGCGATTCGGGTTTTATCTCCTCAATTGTCGCGGGAACAGAAAAAAGTCGCAGGGTGGCAAAATCTGGTGAATACGCTGGCTGAGGCATGATAACGGTGTTGTTTTTGGCTAAATAATCTCTCACAAGCAAAGATGAGTGAGAATCAATTAGTCCAAATCTATAAATGTTCAAATCACTGCGAAAAATGTCTCTTTATAGAATTTCGTATTTTGCATATTATTTTTATAAAAAAAAAGTAATAAAAATCAGAGAAAGATAAATTTTCCAAGAGGCGGATCCATTTGTTAAATGATGAAATTAGAATATAGAGGTAGTTCAAAAGTCATTGAAGTCTTACGAGCTTTTGAATAAATTGCATAAACAGAAAGCCAATATTGATCAGCAGAGAAAAACAACCATTCAAATTAACTTCTGCGTAATCGATTTCCAAGAATATCCATAAAAATAATTCTTTTGTGCACCACATATGAAAATAAAGTATCGTGGTTTTCACATTTGTTGTTTGAGACAGCTCTTTTTATAATCAATAATTGCTTCATTGTATTTTGAAATACGTAGACTGCGGTTTTTATTTGAAAAATAATGGAAACGGATACACCATGCGCAACGGCCAATATTAATGATTTTTTGAAAATGTAGGTCATGACAGTCTCCAATTTCAGAAATAAGAATTTATTGTAAATTGTCAATGACATTGTAACACACATACACACACGTTGGTTAATATCTCGGATGTTATCAGCACGTTCAACAACCATGCATATTCACCATGGCCGATTAAAAATAGCTACTCTTTGAACTTTTTCAATATATTTTGCCGCCGCAATAATCAAATTTCAAATTGATGAAAAAATAAAATTAAATTAATTGTTTTTTTTTCATTGGGAGATGTATCTATAGAAATTTCAAATCACAGCGAAAAATGTATATAAAACTTCGTATTTTTCTTTTACTCATAAAACCAAACAAAATTTTTCTTATGTAGCTTTTATGGTATTCGTGAAAAAAAGCTCGACAGAGAATAATACCAAAGAGCGAAACAGTGTCTAGAAATACTGTTTTGCTTAGATAGAGAGTTTAAGGCTGAAAAATTTGTCTTCCAAAACTAGTTTTTGTAAAGAATGGGATATCCCTTATTGCATCTAAGCCCTGAAATGTTTTCTTCTAACAAAAAATGTTATACATTCGCCATGAAAAGAAGCTGGTAATGCAATTTTTTTCAATTTAAGTATGTAAAACTATAATTTTTAATTAAAGAACATATTCAGATAAAAATTGTTGTATCAAAACCATATCCTATAAACGAGGAACGCCAATTAATATCAACAATTGTTTAAAACTGGTAAATATAAATAATTTCTTTTTTTCAAAATTGACAATTCGTACTAACAGCTTTAGAATTACGGAATTTGGTAGGAAAACTCCTTTGCATAGCAAATGTTAATTAAGAAACAAAACAATGATTTAAATACTAAAGTGCAAGACGTAGTAAAATATTTCCTTAATTATTTGGAGGTTTTAGGATCGCCTTATTATAAAGCAGAAACTAAGGTAATTACATGTAATTGTAGGTAAATGTACTTCGAATTAGGGTCTGTATTTAGTTACGGATTTCGTAATATTCTAACCCAAAAATAGAAACCATGTACCAAATATTCCTCTTCTTTAATGTAAAGTTTTGGTTATTATTCAAACTTTGCAAATTAGATATCAAAGTTTGAAAGATTTTGTGTAACTGGATTCATATAGCAAGTGGTGAATATACCTATAGTTTATATATTTATATTTTAAAGACGAGTAGCATACGGGTATTATTTTGTTATGGACAGAGAGAGAAATCAAGGGTTTCTATAAACTACTAAAGGTGAAAGAACAAGTTTTTTTTTTAAATATCTCAATGGAAGCTACATCAAAATATGGTCAGTTTAGAACCAAACGTTGAAATTTAATTATTGCTTTCATTGCCTTATGACACCTCCTAAAAAGAGTAGATAGCCTGATATACAGTGACCAATGAGTCAACCGTCAGTCAAGTGACAGTTTTATGTAGACAAACAATTATGAGGCGTAAAAATGGGCCAAATGTACATTTCCTGAAATTCGATTCGACTAATTTTCTTGTTCAACGTATCTTGTTAATTGATAATAAATAAAATCTTTTAAAGACAGGCTGTTACAAGTGAATTTTTTACATGTAGATGGCGACATACAGTTTCAAAATTGTTGTTAGCAATGTAAAAGTGATACATTGATGATAATTTTTTCACAATAATTTTACTCTTACTAATATTGCCAATATTGTCACATTTTTATTTTTCTGATCCTGCAAAAAAGAAGCCTGCCAATAAAAAACAATAAACCCATATAGATATGTTATTTGTCGTCAATTAAGCGACGTTAGCTTAATAGGAAACACAACAACTGTATTGTATTCAAATATTGAGAAATTTATCATTCGATGTTTTTACAGCGAACTTCTCACCAAGGCATCTTTGTCGATCTATGTTATTTGTCGACATACAACAATTTTCCACTTGAAAAAAAAAAAAAAAAAAATTATAACTATCGTAGTGGAATATGGTAATAAAACAATATATATGTATATATACTTATATATATACGAGGTGTGTTCAAAAAATTTGGTTAATTTTTGAATTTCACGGGCTACGTACACTTGCGTGTTCGACGATCATTTGCTATCGAAAAAATGGATCAAAGAAGTTGCATCAAATTTTGTGTAAAAAATGGAATTAAGTGCTCAAAAACACTTGAAATGTTGACAATGGCATACGGTGAAGATACTCTAAGTCAAAAAAATGTTTACAAATAGTACGAGCTTTTCACAGAAGGTCGAGAAGATGTGAATGACGACGCTCGCTCTGGACGCCCCAGAACATCAACAACAGATGAAAATGTTGAAAAAGTGAAGAAAACTGTTATGGAGAATCGTCGAATCACAATTAGAGAAGTTGCTGAGGATTTTGGCATATCTATTTTTCTTTCGGAAATTTTGGGCATGAAGCGTGTGGCAGCGAAGTTCGTTCCAAAATTGCTGAATTTTGACCAAAAGCAACATCGCATGAGCATCGCTCAGGAATTGGTGAATGACGTTAACGATGATTCAGATTTGCTTAAAAGGGTCATAACTGGTAACGAAACCAAAGCCCGATCGTCGCAACGGAAGAGTCTAGGAGAGCCAAGACCAAAAAAAGCACGCCAAGTTCAACCAAATGTCCAGGTTTTGCTCACTGTTCTTCTTCGATTATCATGGCGCAGTGCATCAGGAGTTCTTACTGCAAGGTCGTACGGTAAATAAGGAGTATTACCTTAAAGTCATGCGCCGTTTGCGTGAAGCAATGCGAAAAAAACGCTCGGAGTTGTGGAAAAAATCATGGCTTTAGCATTATGATAATGCACCTGCTCACTCATCTTTGCTTGTGACAGATTATTTGACAAAAAAAAAAAAAAAAAAAACACCGTTATCATGCCTCAGCCACCGTATTCACCAGATTTGGCCCCTGCGACTTTTTCCTGTTCCCAAGATTGAAGAGACGATTGAGGAGATAAAAATCGAAACGCTGAGAGAGCTCAAGGACATACCAAAAAGGGGATATCAGAACTGATACGAGGATTGGAAAAAACGTTGGCACACGTGTATTATATCTAAGGGGGACTACTTTAAAAGGGATAAAATAAAAACTGATGAATAAATAAATATTTTTTGAGAAAAAATTAAAATTTACCTTATTTTTTGAATCATATATATGTATATATATACAATATATATATACTTATTTGTACACAATATATATACTAATATATTCATATTATATATGTATATACTATATATGTAAGTAATAGTGCGCTTGCCCACTTATTTTATTTACAATTATTGTGTGGGTTCTCTTAGCCTCAAGGATTTTTAATATGGTCAAGGCCATATATTCTGACATAATAGTTTTTTGAGCTATAGTGGAATGAAAATTTTTAATAAAGATTTTGAGTTACCATCATTTTCTCAATTATCACTTAATTAGTACAACCATATTTACAAATATATTTTATTATTAAATTTTTGTTATCTTTAGCCAACACCAAAAAGCTCTGGAATAAAACAGCAAATAATTGTAGTTTTATAAAATATTTATTCAACATCTCAATTCAATATTATTAAATTTTAATAAACCCAAGCCAAAAGAATGCTATTATCAATGTATAGGTACAATTTATTCATATATATATATATATATATATATATATTGCATATTTAATAAATTTTGGTATTAAGTGCAATAAAATGGTTAAATGCATAATCGTTTCCTTCTCATATTGTTGTGGATTGTTTTTTGGTAATGTGCAGTATGTAAATATACAAACGGACAGACTTTTCTATAGAGCGGAGAACCCTCTTTTAGCGATCGAACAAATTTTGCTCAACACTTAATGAATTGATTTCGCGCTATGAGCTGTTGCCGCTATAGAAAAATGTCGCTCCGGTGGTATTTTTAGCATAAATTTACAATGCAAGTGCGATTATGTATGTGTGTGTGTCGACATGTTTGTGCGTAATGTTGAAGTATTTAAAGCATTAATAGGTGCAAATGTATTTGTGAATCGCTTATATGTGTGGGTGGGAATGGTGGTGTGTTATAATAAGCACCTTACGGCAGGTGGTAAGCTGAGTATTGTATCCTCCCCTTCAATAGATTAGTGGTAAAAGCATTTACAAAAGATCTGTCTCAGAATATAAAGTGGTAAATTAAAGCCCTCTGAACTCAGACATTAATGTCTTGAGGAGTTTCTATAAAAAGCAAAGAAATCATAATGATATTTCACAACGATTTATATACAAAAATTAGCATAGCAGTCACAATAATACCTCATCAGCGTTTTCTTTTTCAAACTTACCTTACAATCAAGGGGAACACATTGTTGTCCTCGGGAGCCCTGAAATCTCTGTAGTACAAAAGGAATGGATTCTTGTTGTTGACAAATATCGGTGGCACACCGCCACCAGTATTTGAAACAATAGCAATATCAGCACAATTACGGAACGTTTCTAAGGATCAGAAATAATTGCAAATTGTGTATTCAGTTTCTTTCGGCCTTCATCATAGACTTTGGTTCCACTTACCAGCTTTACCACAGCCCACAGCTTCGGTACCATTGGCACAAGTTCCCCACATGTTGGCAGTATAATAAGTCCATTGCAACACACATTGGGTGCAGGTAACGTAGGGAGGTAGACGTACGCGATAACGGAAGATATCCTTCTTTTTGGTGTCACGTGGTATTAAGAAGCGATGTTCCCGACTGCCGGAAATGTAGAGAGGATAACGATCAAAGCACTCCTGGGTAGCTTCTTTGCGTGGATTATTGTTGGGACACAGATACATTTCAAAGCGGCCATAATGATTTGCTGTCAATTCTACCTCAACTTCGACTTCCTGTGTAAAAAAAAAGAAAAACGTAAAAGGGTTGTTCACCCAGCCTCTGTCAGGTTTAATACAGTGGTAAGGAAAAAAATAAAAAATTAAGTGTACCAGGGCAAAAACCTCGATCAGTCGTACTATTATAAAAGGTTATCAATTTTTCGTTTTCAAGTAAAGTGAAATAAAACATACATAAAGCTTTGATTCCGTTGAAACTTCTATTGCATTATAATGCTTCGATTTTGCCATTATGTACGAAATACAATTTAAATGACCGCCTCGGTATTGGTTGCGGTTACCTCTTTTGAGGTAGTTTTCGAAAGAATACGGCTCAATGACAACTCCAGATCACAATCACTTCTGAGTTCTCCGAGCCACATATGCCATGAAGAAAATTTTGTTCGATTGAAAACCCACATCGGAATCACCACTTTTGTAGTAAGTTTTAACTATTTTTATGCGTTCTTCGGTTGTTAAACGATCCGATTATTTAACTTTACTTCTCAAACCGAAAAATGGATAGCACTATTTATATCTTATGGGGTCCCAAATAGGTATTTCTAACTGTTACAAACGGTGAATTCGTCGGATGTTATGATTGTGGGTACAACAAGTGGATATATTTAAATTTGGACGGGCTTCGAAAGTAGTGCACTGAACACCGAAATCAAGTCAGCATTTGCCCTTTTGCTGTATATTTAGTTTCTGCCCGCGCTGGGCTGGGCTTGGGATGCCTCCGTTATTAGTTGAGAGATGTACCGCCCCAGTCAAACTCCCTACCTGGTAATGTCCTTGAATTGGGTCATACCTGAGTAATGGAAGGGGGCCATACGATATCCCGCAATGTCATCAGAAAAATGAATGTGGTAAAAACGCATTGTTCTAAAAGATAGTTAACGTAAAGGTACAATTTTTTTCTTGCCGCGGTATGGTCTAAGGTACGAGAGTTTCAGAAAAAGTATAAGTTTCTTTGGGCCATCTGTAGTTTCTGGGATATGGCGTACCGACAACTGAAGGTTTTAAAATTTGGTGCATTTTTTTTACTAAATTCTAGCTAATTTGAGTTATGGCGTCAAAATCTAAATCGTAATTAGTAGTAAGTATTTAGGTTTTAACATTTTTTAATAACATTTTATAGTAGCCTTTTATGGTGTTTGGTGGGGTATTTCCCGACGTAAATGGTAATAATAAATGGTTAACATAAAAATTAGGTTTCTACTACATTTTTGCAATACTTTGAGTAAGTCTAATAAAAGTATCTCAAGGTTTCGGAATCGTTACTACAATTTATAATAACTTCCAGTCATTGTAAAATAAGAATGCAAATAAGCTCACTGAAACGGAGAAGCTCTCCTATATCTCATTCATAGGATGCAATGAAATTAGTTTTTTTTTTTTTTTTTTTTTTTTTGGGTTCGGATTAATGGTATCTCATGAAATGAAGTAGTTCACATTAGTATTTGACATAAATACGGTAAGTGAATAAATTTTCCAAATCTGTAATTCACAAAGTATCACAACTCAAGAGCTATTGCTGACCCATGAAGATTTAGTGTTTCAAATAATAAGCATTGGTGGAAAATTTCGTGGCACTGTGAAAAAAAAATTAAATTTTGTTTTTTAACGTAATATATTGACTTAGTTTATTTATCCGTTGAATTGTACAAATTTTTGTAATTTTTCAATAACCACAAAAAAATAGAAGTTAGCATGGTTCGTTCCTATGTTCGTCAAATGGTGATATATATTGCTTTTAATTAACCAGTGACTGATAAAAAAAGGAGCTCTATTTTTACTATTGCAACGATTTTGCCAACTGTGACGCTTCCGGATCACAGCGTCCATAATAAGCAGTGTTCATTCCTCTCTCTTGTACATGCTACCATATTTTTAGTTTACATATATATAGGTTAGGTTAGGTTAGGTTAGTGTGACAGTCTGAATAGACAGACTCACTTAGATTGATACCAGATACCACGGAAACTAGATATAAGGATGCCCCTAGTTTCCCCGTTGAATCATCCTGAGCGCCTCAAGCAGCTCTTAAGTCGGACAATATCTGCATCGTTCAGATCTCCCAGGTCCCTAAAGAAATAAGAGCCCAGTGTTGATCCTCGCCTGGTCGCCAGTGCGGGGCAATTGCAGAGAAGGTGTTCTATGGACTCCTCCTCCTCCTCATCCCTACAACTCCTGCAAAAGTCACTAGTCGCAACCTTTAATGTCACTGCATGCCTTCCAATCAGACTGTGTCCCGTCATTACGAATACAAGCAATGAGACGTCGGGTCTCGATAGCGACAGCAGTGTGTGAACGCTTCAGATCTAGGCGAGGCCACATCCGTCTGGATTGATCACTGTCTCGGACAGACGTCCACCTACCATTTGCCGCTAAATATGCACCATCTCGCAGTAGCAGCTTGCAAGTGGCTAGATGCATACCCACGGATTCCAACTCGGCTAGAGTCTGTAAGGTTGTCCTCAGTTTAGCCAGCTCGCCTATTCTGCGGTTCCCTGGTATGTTCCTGTGGCCCGGAAACCACATAAGGTGAATGTTGACATACTGAGCCATCTTGTTAAGAGATCTGCGCCAATTCAGGGCTGATGTTGAGTTCAGGAAGACAGAATCCATGGATTAGTTTATATATCGTATGTTGTATATATAAATTTACGATCTTTTACAAAACTAAGAAAATTGAAAAAACTTCTTCCTAAATTCATCAAAAAAAAAAAAAACCAAAAAAAAGATGCTACGAAATTCCCATTTTTTCAAAGTATTTAATTTTTTTTTACTGGGTCAATTTTCTCCAACGTCGAGTTTAATATGTTCATGAATATGAAATATGTTTGAATAAAGTTTCAATCTTCTAATGAAACCGGTGCCACCACTAATGTGCACGGATGGATCGGCTTACATTTTTACCACGTTCCTGACCGTGTATTTACTTTTCAACATCCCATATGAGTATTTCTAATTATTGCAAATGGAATGACAGATTAGTGATGAATATAAAAACTTAAAAAATTTCAAAATTATAAAAATATTGTCCAAATTGGAAAAAGACACCAAAGGAGTGGCCTATGTATGGAACCTCAACAACTATTCTCCTAGTGACTTTTTCAATTTTCATATCCTGCAGAAGGTATTGTAGTTTGAGTTAGTTTCTGACACACTGCAGCAACATAACACGCATTCGATGGCAAATGTCATCCAAAATCTATAAACTGAAGCCCGATCCTAGTATCTTATAGAAGATTTCTATATCTACTTTCAACTGATAGCTACAGACATGTTTATTTCCCAAGACAGGACCAAAAAATGTGAATTTATTTGTAATATTTGCCACTTAAAAATTAATTTGGGAAGAGTAGACCATATTTTCCTGTGTCGATATTATATAAGCATGCAGTTGGATGCTGTATACAAAAAAAAAAAAAAAAAAAACAGACAAAAACAAATTCTCTTGCATCCCATGAATGAGATATGAGTGATTTTCTCACTTTCAGTGAGCTTATGCGCATTCTATTTTTAGACTCACTCAACGTGACCTACAGTCTAATAACGATTTCACAGTTTGAGAAGCATTTACAAGACTTGTTGATTATTCGACTACTCGAAGTGTCCGTCAGACTCATCGAGGTGGCTGTATGCGGGATTGAACCCAGGATCAAGCAAATTATAATCGTATGTACTAAACATCCCGCCACGGTCGGTCATGGATGCTGCATATACTCGTATTTGCTAAAAATCACAACAGTTAACACTGATTTGATGTAATAAATTTGGGAGGAATATTGTAATTGGCCACATTTTCGTTATTTTTTCGATTCCTTAAGGAATTTTGAATTCTTTTCTTATAAAAGCAGTATTATTAGTATCAGACTTTAATTTTATTAACGAAAATATTATTTTGAAATCGGGTATGTTCTAATCTGCAAACATAACTACAAGCAACAGTGACATCATGTTTGCCTCCTTTTTCTTCATTTTCTTACCTAAATATATGAGTTTGGAAGCCATTTATTATGCGGGATCTACATTGTAAAAGAAATTAAGGCCTAAAATGTATTTTTTTTAATTCTTCGTTTCATTCACAAGCGCATTATTTTTTTCTCGTACTCGTAGTTTTCTAAAACCACTGTCAGAACAGTCTTTACAACGAAATTTACACATTTAAATTAATTTGTTTTTCACACTTCATAGCCTTATAACCCACCTGACCAGCTGTATAATATCTAGATATAATGCCCTGAGCAAACTCTCCACCAGCTTCGTGGGGGCGTGGCGTTTTTAAATGATACGCATCACCGCAAATGCCACATTGGCCTTTGTTTTGTTCCCATTGCACCGCATAGCCGCCACAGAACAACTCGTTATCATTGTAATTCACTGGATTGGGATAGCCAAAGCGCCACATTGCATTACGTGCCGGTGGGTCCATCAAACGGCCATGACCCGCTACCAGAGATGCCAAGAGCAGGAGAGCGCATCCTAAGAAAATCTAAAAAAAAAAAAAAAATGTTATAACAAATCACGCAACAATGCTTATGGTTATGAGTAGAGAGCCACTTACCACAGAGACTAGAGTGGAATAGGACATGTCTTGTCGTTAAAAACTCAACGCAGGAATCTGAAATGAAGCAATAAAAACAAAATTATATTTAACTAACCGTTATAACTGGTTTATGTTTACAGCCATCCAATAAGATGCCAATCAATTTTCATTTTAATTTAGAGTAAACAAGTAGTTTACCGTTTAGTTGGTGACTGTGAAGGGTTGGTGTAATAATGCCAGTAAATTTTATGCTGAGAAACTATATATTTATAAAAACAGTTCTTCTCTTTTCTTTTCAACAACCGCGTACACTATTTTAGAAGGTTTAATTCCATATAAACTAATATAAATTGGAGTAGTTTCCTACCGCATCTACATAATACCATCCGATACTGCTTTAAACTTACAAATACATTTTAAAAACATTAGAAAAATTTGGAAAAAGGATAATTTTTTTAAATGTTGAATTTTGTCCCTGTGAGCTATAGCATCGTGGACACCGGATAAGTTGGAGCGTCATAAAGGCACTCATCTAATCCAGCATATATCGATTTTTCTCCTCTTCCAGCGAAAACCTGTATTTTTGTATTTTTCAATAACCACCTAAAGTTTATGAGATGCGATGGCCCCCTCCTGTGCTTATTAGGCACCATTGTTGCTGCAATTGTTAAAAAATACTGAAATTACTTATATTTCCAAAACTGGATTCAGTCCATATATGGAAAAGTTTTTCTACAATGGACTGATTTTGCCCATTTGCACTATATGGCGGAAGTTACTCGTATATCAAACCATTACCAAATAAGTGCACATGCAGAAATGATCTTTTATCTCTCCATTATAAATCGATTTAGTTAATGTTCGTCAAAAGGTTATGTGAGCTGAGGTGATTGTTTTCAACATATGTGCAATATTGTTCTTAATTGGTGAAGATATGGCAAAATTGTTGAAAACTTCTAAAAAATTCTTGATTTCCTAGGAGCTCATTTCGGTTTTTACCAAGCTGATGTTATTCAATTTCGATTTTAGTCTGCCTGATATTTCAGCCACAGCGCAAGCAATTCGACCTCTATTTTACTTTTTTCAGAACAATCAGACAAACAGACGCACGTTCTTTGATCGTCACAGGTTTTCACCTCTGTCTTGCTTTCAACAGATGAGCGGTTCAACGGTCAGACGAACGGAAGCATATTCATTGATCGATATAGTTTTTATATCGATTAGAAATATATTTCCTTCATGGGGTTTCAAATAACAAACGAAATGTTAAAATGAATGTGATGGTAGATTCAAAAATCCTACTTTGGTAACTGCATTCTTAAGCTACTGACTAGTTTACCAGTGTGCTATGCGCGAGACCGAGAAGAACGAAAATATTGACTTCTCAGTAGCTTATTTTTCCAACACGTCCCAATTATTGCGCAAAAATTCTCTATTTCCGTTGTGGGAAAAAGAGAATATGTTCCGTGATAACTGCCACAAAATAAGACATAAAGGGTCTCGCTTAGAACAGTCCCTGTCTCATAAGCAGTGTCACAAAACATCCCAAAGAATAAAACAAAACAAAAGAAAACCTTACATGGCAACGCTGCAGCCAACTATAACGTGAGCTATTGCAGATGATATAAAATCAAAAAGAGAAAGGTGAACCGTGTTTTTAAATGAAAGATTCGGCAGTTGAACTAGCTGGAGTTGAAAGATAAGTCTATAGACTATGTGGCATGAAGCTGTCCACCTATAACCGCAAAAAACGAATCTGTTTGGTTATGGCGGAGCTCCAACGGAAATTCCAAAATAAATGAATATTCAGAAACTTTACTTTCCGCTGGCCTCCAAACTCATCTGACCTGACTGCAACAGACTATTTTTATGGAGTTATTTATGTCAAGCAAGAGGTGTACAAAACGAAGATAAGGAATTTGTCTGAATTGAAGCAGTTAATCAAAACAATAATGGAGGCGATCTCGCAATGAGCACTTTTCTGATCAGGTGTCGCATATGCGCGAATAAGTATGGAGGTCATTTACGGTCTATTATAGTCAAAACCAATTAGTTATATAAAATAAAATTAAATTTTCTATGCAATAAAAAAATTAAAACTAATTTAATTAAAAATTAAATTAAATTATTTGAATTTATTATTGTATTGAAATTGGTGCGCCAACCTGCATATGAGTTGGTAGAACATTGGAAAAGATTTATGGAAATCACATCGACATATATTTATCACTTTCTACTATATGCTCTGTCTTACGTAGGGTAATCTTGATTTTAATGCGAAAATTGCACTTTGGAATTTTCCAACAGCCACGCCCATTAATGGAGAGGTCTGTTAAAAGAGAATAAAAGTAGGGATTGTTCCGTCCCGCATCTTTAATTTACCGCGACATATTAATCTTAGTTGAAAAATATATTATATAATTAATAAAAAAAAAAAATAAAAATAGAAACATAAAAATGTGTGAGCCAATATTTTCCCACTGGGTCAATTTCGCCTCATCGCCATATAAATTTATTTGTCCATCCTCTTCTCACACATAATACATCAGCTTAGTCCACTCTCTAGTAAAAACTTCGTATTTTTGGGTATTTATCCATAACCACGCTCACAATTTGGATAACCTCCTAAAAATATTTGAGTTAACATAGTTTTTCCACATTGTTTAACTTATCATACTTTGTCGCTTGCATTAACAAGCAAATTAAAAAGGTATTTATTTTATAGGCGGATTCAGTTCTTGTGTGGACAAATTTTTCCTATTGGAACACTTTTGTCCCATTTTGAACTCAGCATCAATGTGATTTTGTGAATTTTTGTGCAAAATTTCAGTCTCTTATCTCAAGTGGTTGTGATCATACCGTGATTATTTAATTGACATGCGGGCGGGACATGCTTAAATAAGCATAGATTTTTATGACAGTGAGGGATATATATTGGTTATGGTGGCCTCAGATGAATATTCCGCCTTTCACAAACGAAATGACAGTTGGATTATAACCTCCACCATCCTGTGGTGGAGGGTATAAGAGAGCGGTCCCAAAACTAGTCGACCTATCAAAGAAGACATCAAAAGTTGTAAAAAATTTCCTTTATTTTTCAACATAATCTTTTAGCTCGATACACTTTTTCCAGCGACATTCAATAGTTTCTATACCCTGTTTATAATAAGAACTGTGCAAACTCCTTAAAATAGCCATCAACCGCAGACTCCATCCTTTCATAATATTCGCCATTGCTGTTTTTTTTTCTTTCTGAAGATAATCAATAAAAATAATCCAATGTCCTTGCCTACAGATTAAACCGCCCTCACAATACTATGATTGTTCCTTTGTTTAAGGCGTGAAGTGGTTGACCAAGTCTCATTCATGGTTATAAATCGACCCAAAAATTCGGCTTTAGTGCGATGATACATCCCCAAAACTTTGCTGAAACATCTTCACGACGTTGTTTTTGATCTATTGAAAGCAAGCGCGGCATCCATTTTGCGCACAGCTCTCTCTTCTTCAAATCTTCGGTCAATATAGGATGTATAGCACTTTTTTAAATGCCTATCATTTCAGTTACGCATTTTCAGCCGACAATCTTCCAATACCATTTTGTAAATTTTCTTAACCGTACCTGGCGTGGCGACCTCAATTGGTCGATCATTACGGTGTTCCTAAGTAATCCTTCATATTTGTGACTTTCCCACCAAATTGTTTTTTTTTTTTGCCTTTTAAAATTTATTTTGAAATAGTTGGTATTTTTTGAGTCATGCCTGGCCATTCATTGATTTAATTTACATCTTCTTTCAAGGTCCTTTGTATCTAACAACCAACTGTTACATACTTGCCTCTTACACCATCTGCCATAATTTCAACCTAAGCAAGTGCAAGGACGACAACCTCACAAAGTCAATCATAACAGATAATACGCCTTTACCCATTACAACTGTGGCTACTGCGGCTTCTGACGGACGGACCTTGGGACACAATTGATATCAGGGACAAAAGAAGATATATTGTGCATACAGCCAAAAACAACTATTTGCAAAAACAACTATTGTTCACAGTTTGTCACATTAAAACATTACAGAAAATCATATTGCAGTGTTAACACAGAAGCTTAACGAAAATACAGAAACAATCACGACAACAACAAAAAAAATGGAAAAGTCTCAGCCAAAATAACAAAAAAGAACATAAACTTTTACAGTCAACTTAATTCAACCCCAGCGACATTGTCGTCACATCAACGCTGCCAGCCAAGTTGGATGCAAGCCAAAGTCATCAGTTTGTTTTTCGGTTAATACCTTTCTACTGGTGGTTGTTGTAATGCATAGCAGAGATAGACGCTATGCACAAGTAGAGTTGACGGCTTAAATGTTGTAGCACAACAACATCGATAACAACAAAATTTCGACGGTATTATCAATCACGTTCACTTTGGCAAAATGAAAGAGTCAAACGTGATTATCACGGTAAATGAACGAAATGCAGGCCGCCCTTCCCGTTCATAAGCGATTAAATTCTAAAGTGGCAATCAATGATGCCAGATGATGTGATTTTGATAAGAGCACATGTTGAATATGGAAAGTACATGGATGTGTCGGACAAGAGGGCCAAAAATTTGCATTTATTATCATAAACATTTCTACTTCGACTTAATATTTCTCCTCCTTTCCCTAACTACTAACGTTACGGTGTAGTGGACATAAATAAATCAAGCCAGCGTTAAAATAGTATACAAATCAACAACAAAAGTAAGAAAGTAAAAGAACTGTCCTGTTTTTTAATTTTTTTCATTTTTTGTATGGTTCTTTACCGCTTAACGCTTTCATTAAAAAATGTAATAACTTATAAATTCAATTCTAAATCTGATATGTTCAACCCGCTCTCTTCTGATTTGGAATAGTTTTGGTTGATATATTCTATTTTCTTATAACAAAACTGTAGCAATTGAGTCCGAAATTGATATGGTTCGCTAATTATGGTGAATCAATGTCACGATTAGTATGTCTTTTTAAGCATAGAATGTTATGTGTCTGGCGCCATATATAATAGAGGGATGGAATATTGTTAAGCTGTTTCCAATAATTTAAAATGCTATGATTTCTGATTTTACAAACACAATTAAATTTTAATTGAAAAATGTTTTTATATGATTATATTCTAAAATGCATAGTCTTGCCCTTATCACAAAAGTTTACTAAAATGGATAGCAAAACGGTTCAAATGTTCTTACCCGAAACTAAACGGTAGGTTAACTACATTGAATCAGTTTATGCATAATATATAACAAAACATATATTTTGATCTGAGACCCTGAAACGAAATGATAGTTTTATGCGGTTTGGTTTCATAATCTGAATCAGAATTGAAACCTGATATAATTTCACATCTTAGCAGAGGAAAAGGCCGAAATACTACAAATTTTCTCAACTATTTCAAAATGTAGCCTGTTTTCTTTTTTAAATTGTAAAATTTCAAATAAAATACAAAAGTGGAAAAAAACGCATCGGTGCTTAGCAAAATTAACTTGGCATCATTGTTATTTATGAAAAGTTTATTCACTTATTTTTGTTTTTATTCGTAATTATTTTATCATCCAAATAAACACTAAACAACCAAATTCATACAAACATACGTCCATACGTACATCCATAACACAGAAAACGAAAATTCGACAACTGTTTAAGTTTAAAAAAAACTTAACAATTTGTATTTACGTTATTTGGCGTTCCCCTTTCTCTTTAACTTCTTTGTTTACTTTTGCGTAGGAGAACTTGGTCGCATTGCTATTTTCCATACTTTTCTACTACTTTTTTATACAACTTATCCCCGTTTGGCTTAGCGTGGATAATTATCCCCGTTAGCATATACCGGATAGCATTTGTATGGCAAAACGGGTATAAGATACCAAAAAATAAAAAACGTAACCAATGTCTCATAATTTGAACCACAATCAAAATGTTTTATAATTTTGTTTCGGATATATGAATAGAATGCACGATTACTTGATTAAATAGTCAACCTGATTAAACAAATCTAGATTAATCAATTAATTGGTTAATCATGCGTTTGAATTAATCGTATCTATGATTAACCGTTTAATCGTTATTTGATTGAGTAATCGAACAATTGAAAAGTCGAAACTGACTAATATTGTACAAATTATATATAATATTGAAATATATCTCGAATTTTTCATTGCTGCGTGCTAGTCAAAAAGTTTACCAAATTTTCTGTTAGCACATAAAAGACATGATCCTTGAATATTTTTTTCTTGTAATTCACATACACAAAATATTTAAAGTTTGGTTAATTTATACAAATTTCACTGATCAAAACTCAATTTATTTGACTGAACGTAGATCTGAATAATCGGAATTTTTGACCAATCAGTTAATTGATCAATTTAATTCACAAAATGATGATCGATTCAATTCAATTAACTGATTAATCGAAATACGGATTAATCAACAAGTTTGAATAACGGATTAATCGCACATCTCTAATCAAAATCAAAACTTTTAATAGTTTTGTTTTGAATTTATGAAACTGAAATTAAATTTCTACATTATTTTCATATACTATTGATTCGGTTTCCCGAAACTAATCAAAATTATTTTCAGATTAGATTTCATTTCGTCATTTTATTTTGGACAGTTTACTGACTAAATTAGATAGCGACTATAATAGAAATTGTTTTATAGCGAGTATCGCACCTATAGAATAGTTTCAAATGTTTCGATTTCTTGCACTTTATATACAATAAGCGTTTTCAATGAAGTTGTGATCACACCTTCTGGTAATTGGTATTCCATAACCGCTCTTATATGTAATATAAAAAACATGTCCCATTTTTCTAGTGAAATTGTGTATTTTTAAGTATTTAAAAGGTGCCAAGTCTGCAGTTAGAGCAGTCCCTTAGAAAGTTATATGAATTAAGATAGTCCTGGTAACAACTAATCACTGCCTATAGCTTTTAATTAACGAATAATTGGTAAAATAGTCGAAAAAATCCGAAGAAAAACTATTCAAAATGAGTAAATATGAGATATATTTGTTTAGGGCCTATGCGAACATGTTATGGCTGCATATCTGTAATAAATCTGGCAACATCTCACAGTGATTACGTAACAATTTTAACTTTATGACAACTAATTAAAGTGGACACCTTTGCGAATAATAGAATAATGAATGCAAGCCAAATTTAATAACAACACGAGTCATTGATTCGCTATTGTTTGTGCTTTACACATAAGGATTTCTGTTTTTTTTTTATGAAACTGTTATTCATTTTGTCCTAAATTTCTTAAAATGAAAAACAAGTAATAAATTATTTTTGACTGCATTCCGTTTTTGTCTTTACCCTCATTCCTGTATTAAAACATATCGATTTCAATAATAAATAATTACTCTTGAATTCTTAACAATGAAGATGTCATGCATATTCAGAAGTTGCTTAATTTATAACAACACCCCCTAAATTGATAAATGCAAGTAATCTGATTCTGGATGAAACAAATTGCAGTCATTAATAACAATTAAAAAGCATTTATGCATTTCTGGTATTGTTTTCTGTTTAAATTGATAATGATTAAATGAATGTTATGAAAGCTACATCCTTCCTTTCACACCGATGGAGGTAACAAAATCGTTCAATGAACTTAGAATTTTGGAATTTGGGCGAAAATCTGTATATATTATAGGTGTGTCACGCAATAGGAGGGTTGGGTAATGACTTGCTCATAACTACTTTATTTGACTATAGAAAAACTTTGTTAGTTTTTTATGAAACAGAGCAAACAGAGCCACTTGAAGTCTTTGGAAAAATTTTCGCTAAACATTAGACCTTGTTAAGTTTTAACAAGTTACGTAAATATTTAGGAAAGCTAACGTATCAAGCGAGGCGGACATACCTCAATCAACTTATACAGTCATGAGACACATCTGTTTCAAAAATATATTTGATACTTTGCACGTACCCTTTTCGATGTTACATTTGTTGATGGTATCAATAATATATACGAGGGCAGTCCCAAAATTAGTCCAAACCTAACAAAGAAGACACAAAAAGTTGGGAAATTTTTTCTTCATTTTTCGACATAATCTCATTTTTGCTTGATACACTTTTTTTTTAGCGATATTCAATAGCTTCTATACCTTGTTTGAAGTAAGAACTGTCGAAGTCCTTAAAACAGCCATCAACCACAGACTCCACCTGTTCATTGTTGGCTAATCTTTTCCCACTGAGCCATTATTTCAAATTAGAAATAGAAAACTGTCCGAAGAAGCTAGATCTGATGAATAAGTTTCGTTATAATTCAATTCAAACTTTAATTCATTAATTTTGGGCATCGCAATAGTAAATGTGTGAACTGGAGCTTTGTCTTGATGAAACAAGACTTTCTTTTTCCCCAAATGCGTCCTTTTTCCATAATTTCATCATCTACATAATGCGATAGCATAATAATCGCCGTTCATGGTTTCTTCTTTCTGAAAATAATCAATTCCATGCATATCCCAAGAAAACAGACGCCATGAGCTAGCCTGCCTGAAAGCAAGTGCGGCACCCACTTTGTGCACAGCTTTTTCCTCTTTAAATCTTCGGTCAATAAACGATATATAGCACACTTCGAAATGCCTATCCTTCCAGATAGCTCACGCACCTTCAGGCGACGATCATCCTATATCATTTTGTGAATTTTCTTAACCGTGGTTGGCGTGGACATCTCAATTGGTCGACCAATATGGTGTTCGTCTTAGCAGGTCGTACGGCCTCGTTTTAGCTCTGCTACTCAATATTTTATAGTCATAAACGAAGGAACAGACTTCCCCATAGTAGAACGGCTTTAATATTGTTTGAACTGAGACTTTTCAAATGGATATATTAAATTGCATTGCGGTGACCAATTTTTTTTTGATGTTTACAAATTCAATGAAATCATTAATTTTGATGGCTTAAATAAAAATACTAAACTATATGGCGCCTTGAAACTTAAAACATATGTTTTTAAGGTTGCCACTGTTTACCAAAATATTTTTTTTTCAAACTACTGGCATCTATACGTCAAGTCGGCTAGTTTTGAGACCGACTTTGTACCACACCTTCATTCTTCGGTTGAAACAGTAAATGCGTATTTTGAAAATTCTGGACAAATTGTATATTTCGATTTAATACAATTTAAACGCATCAATTAGTTAGTTTATAGTACTTGTTTTATTCCATAAAATAGTTTTGAGTAATTTCACTTAAGCTAGTCCCAACTATGCTTTGTATAGATGTTCTTCACCACTGAATAGGGGTCCTGGTCATCGTTTTATGCCATTAATAAATAATACTGCATTATTTTATTTTGAACAAATTGTGATATCTAATCGTATTTAATTTATTATATATGTATATATATGTATTTTATATATAATTTTTTGTATTTCAATTTATCCAAATTTGTTTTAAATTATTTTCCTAAATTTTTTAAATTTTTTATTATTTTTGAAAAAGTATAAGAACGAACTGTTTCATTAAAGCCACACGATTTTGATATCATCCATCTTTTTACAGAGAATAGTTATTCTATTAAAAAAAAACTTCTACAGTAAGTCCGTAGGCATAGTAAAATTGATATCAGAAAACAAGAAACAAATATGAAATAAGTAAATTTTAAAATTTTTGCAAAACTTCAAGCACTAATCGACATGTGTAAAGTCTGAAATTTGGCCGTCTGTAGAACATTTTAGGAGGTAAGTTCTCCATGATTTGCCATATCAGTTGTTGGACTAATTACTTCATGAAAAACAATTTCCATTGCATTGCACGAATTTGATATTGGAAAACTACTTACGTTCATCATGTTTACATTTGAGCGTCAGTTTCAGAAAATGGTAGTTGTTAAGAATGTTTAAATTGATATCCATTTTTATTTATAGTGGTTACTTAAGAATGTTGTAGATAATATTTGAAACTCCTCAATATATAGTCTTACGATTTGTTTTTTTATAATCATACTCCTCAAAGTATCTCACTTTAAAAACATCAATTTCCTCAAATCTAGTGGCAATTCTGAGGACAATATTTATAGTAAAAATAAGAAGGCCGTAAAAATTAAAGATGTTTTTTTTAAATAACTGTATAAATGAGTTATGGCCTTTTGTCTTTTTTTCTAATAACTTCTTTATAATTATTTAGAATAAGTTAGACCACTTGTGGAATGTATATCTGAAAATAATCAGTCAAAATTTATGGATTATAGGATAAGAACATCTGAAGATATACTTGTATGAGGGCAGTGTAAATTTCTGGTCGGCAATTTAATAATTGATAGGCTGGCAATTTTTTGCGCTACAAATCATGCTATGTCATTCTAAATTAAGTTGAACAAAAGGTTTAAAATAACCCCAAATTCATCGAATTAATAATGAAGTGTTTTGCTTCCCTTTAAATTATATCCTATTTTTTGTATTTAAAATAAGACTACGTAAATTTCTCAAAAACTTAATTTTTCATTAATCTTAAAATTTAAAGCTAAATTTTGCTTATTATGATTTTTCCCGAGGAAAAGTGGCAACGCCAAACTGATTTTTGTTTGTTTCCTACACTGAAGCCGAAAATATTTTTTTGCGTCGTAATGCGTTCAATAATACATTTGTAAACTTGTGATACTAAATAATAAAAAAGTAAATAATTTTACAATATTGCAGATATAAAAGTGTAATTTGTTCCGATTTTAGTTTTGAAACCCACTTCAAAAAAAAAAAAAAAGAAAAACTCGCAATGCCGCTAAATTTTTTCACGTGGAACAACTGTCTCGTTGAATTTTTACCCGTTTATTACGTTAGTTTTTTACCCCATAGTAGCTAACTTCATCCAAAATGAATATATCTGAGTGTCATTACCACCACATTTATTTTACGCGTAAAATCATCCAAACACAAACATTAAATTATTAAATCAAACACTATACGTAATTTTTGTTATTTGTGTACTTAGTTAATGTGTTAAAAGTTCATTGAGCTATCGATTTTGAATACTGGAGTCATGATTTTTTTCAAATTTTTCTACTCTTCAAATAGTATCTCCTTTGTCAGCATTTAAAACAAGACAGCGTAAATTTCTCAAATTCCTTCTACATTCTGATTATGCCCGATTATCATACAAACACAAGTATTTAAATTATAATAAAGGCGTACTTAGCTAATCAATTAAAAGTTCAATGAGCAGTCTTGCATACCGGAATCATCGATTTTTTCATATCGATTGATAACAAAATTTACATCACAGTGATGAGCTTTCGGTTGATATGGCACGATCGGCTATAAAAATATCGTAAAAAATATTTTTGTGTATTTTGTTAATTAAAATATTTAATTTATAGCATTTCACGATATTGAATTACTAAGGAAAAAAAAAACACCGGAAAATCATAAAATGTATTTGCTCCTGTAAACAATAATGAAGATATGAAGATGTGTTATTTTTGTCAGTCTATCTGGAAAAAGTGATAATAAAACACAACGCACTGAACTCTAAAGGAGACACCATCGAAAGACACTTTCTGGTTTTATAGTAAACTGGTGTCTTCTACTTCAAGGTGACGTGAGCCAGTCGTACTCGTGGGTATGAATGACATGAATTCCATCTTTATAACAACTTATGTGTTAATGTGACAGTGATTATACAATCACATACTGCGTCTCTAGGCAATGATTTCTGAGATATGCGGAAAATTGTTTTAAGATGCTGTTGTAGCTGATAGTTTTGAACTGTATTTTGTTTTAAGAAATGGAGAAGAAACAGAAAATATTTTAATTGAAAAGACATAAAAAAATGAAATGATACAGTTCAGTTTCGCTTCATTAAATGCAATGAGGCATGCTATTGTACAGGTGGGGAGTTGTGGCAAATTTATAATTCCATAATTTAACCTGGTATATATGTTATTATTGTTGCATGCAACACATATCTATTAATAAGAGTATCACTTCGTATATTGATTTTGAAAGAAAAAGATTATACTATAGATTATACATTAAGAAGTTGAGAAGCAGTTTATGACTTCCAAAACTACATTACATAAATTGTTTCTAGAGAAATTAAGTGATCCTATCGTGTCGTCCATGTAGACCAAGTAATGATATTATTATCTGTTCGTACACAGTTCTTAAATTTTGTCGAATCTGCATATTTCTATTTGTTTTTGACAACCAGTGGAAACTACCAACATTGTGGAATTTTTTGTGCGATTGAAAAGTGCAGTTTTATAAACTATATGTTGAGGTATTAAATTGTTGTTAAAATAACTACCGCCTTTATCTGAGGAAAAACTTGATCTGCACTAATAACAGCAATGATGCATGAGTGAAAATTTTATAGTGGTAGTACAGGCCAGAGCACATGAAACACAAGAAGCAAGTGGGCAGGCGCCTAAAATTTAGTAGAGTTAAACCTCATATACTCTCCATCTGGATTGTGAGTCAGAGTATAGAAGGCGACGCACTAGCTTATCGCCAGACAAGTGCACATATGGAAGATGTCCCATCTCTTTATTGACTTTTTTATTTTCTAGCGAAAAATATTATTCTTACCATTTTCCAGTAACTACCCAGCAAATATGATATGTACAAAATGGGAATAGTTCTTCCGCGTTTTTACAGGGTTATCTGTGTAATTGTTTTAAATCCGCTGGTCTGGCAAGGTTGTCAGCTGTTAAATACTTGTCATCTGAAGTGTTATTTATTTAGCGAAAGGTTGGCTATTTACCAACGAAGAACGCCTAAAAATAGCTAACACTTACTACAAAAGTGGTTATTCGAACGTAATTCAACACTGCCGATTTTGGCTTTATTGGATGAGAAGTTTCCAGAAAGCGTAATAACACCTTTTGGCGACGTCAGTTGGTCACTAAGATCATGCGATATAATGACGTTAGATTTTTTTGTGGAGCTAGGTCAAAGATCGTGTTTACGTCAACTTACACGTCAACTTATCGCCGATATATCGCCCACTGCTACAAGAGGCGGCCATTTGAATGACATTGTATTTCATAATGGCAATTTCCAAGCATTGTAATGAAATGTTAACAAATAAATTGTTAAAAAATAAATATAAATACAAAAAATGGACATGCGCACTGCTGGACAGGTGCCATAAGCTTGATTGGCTCGACCCACTACTATTGTGGTATACAATGCAGTGGAGGACGTGCCGACGCATAGGCAAAATACATCAGCTTTGCTTATTTTTTCTCTAAAAAAGATTTTTGATATACGTATTTTTTAGTAGCTTTCTATAACCATCTTTACAATTAGGGCAGTAGCTTAAAAAGTTTTTAAATGCATAAGTCCATAAGCGATGGTCTTTTCCGGTATCCATTAACTACCAACCCATATAGCTTTTATGATTTCAGTTCCAAAGCCGGATTCAGTCCTTTCATTGGCAAGCTTTTTGCAGGTGACCGATTTCGGCCAGTTGTGTTACTTGTGGTCCATGTTAGAAAAGTCATCGTATTATATACCGGCTTAGCCTGTTTTCCGGTGAATATGAATACAATTTTAAGTTAGTATGGTTCATGCCAGTATCAATGAATTAAAATCGTGTATTACTTTTCATTGCTGAATAGATAATAAAATTTTTTAAAAACTCTGGACAAATCACCACTTTCTTGGGGATGGGTTTAGCCATTGTTTGCTTGAGGTCAATTTCGCCTAATTTAAAATTTAAATTAACCTCATAACGAATATAAAATTTATTTATGACATAAAAGATATATTTAGTTCAAATCAAGTGGTGCCAATTCTATTGTGCTTTTAACAGATAAGTAGATGGACAGATGGAAATCTTCAGTTCGATAGAAACTTTTACAATGATAAGGAATATACAGGGTGTCCGTCGGGAAGGTATACTACTTTGTTTGTTTATAATTTTTGATAAAATGAAAGAGAATGGATCTTGCATTGATAAATGTTTTATTTAATGTCGGCAATTATATATGGAATACAATAACAGATAAATGTCTGTCTCTGTTAGCCTCATAAATGCGAGCCCATTTTTCATTACATTCTCACACATTTCATTAATTTCATCATGAATATTTTGTTTGAGTTGCTCAAGCGTTTCTGGCTTGTTTGCATAAACCTTACTTTTCAGATACCCCCACAAAAAGAAGTCCGGAGCATTCAAAACAGACGACCGTGGAGGCCAATCAACATCACCATTTCTTGAAATAACTTGTTGTGAAAAGAGGTCTGGCAGTAATTCCACTGTAATACTGGATGTATGCGATGTGTCACCGTCTTGTTGATACCTCATGTTAATCAATCCAAAAGCATGCAGTAATGGTGTTAAAAAGTTTTCAATCATATCACGATATCGCTCCCTATTGACAGTTACCGTTACGCCGTTTTCAGTTTCAAAGAATTAAGGTCCAATGATTCTTCCTGACCAAATTCCACAACAGACCGTCACTTTTAATAAATGCAAAGGTGAATAAATGCAAAAATGAATAATTTAAGGGTTTTCCATTGCCCAGAACCGACTATTCTGTTTATTTACATATTCATCAAATGAAAATATGCCTCGTCACTCATTATGGGTTTTTCATGAAAATCGGGGTTGTTATGGGCGAGCTATAACATTCTATTGGCATATGTACGGCGGCGTAAATGGTCTTGTGGAAGAAGCTCTTGTGTCAACTGAATCTTAAATGGAAACAAAAGCGAATTCTTGTGCAAAATTATGGTCAACGTTTTCCTTTAAGACCAAGGTCCTGAGCACGGCGTCGAATTGAGGTTGATGAATTGTTTTGAACCCTTTCTTGAGCAGCAGTAATGTTTTCAGCCGATATTGCAGTACATTGTGGTCCATGCTTGGCCCTATCGGCTGCAGACCCTCTTTCTTCGAAATCATTCACTACACGATAAATAGTGCGTCTTGTTGGCACGTTGTTTCTCCCAAAAATTTCACGTAACTTTCTCATCGTCACAGTAATCGATGATTGATTTTGATAAAATGATTTAACGATTAAAACACGTTGTTTTATCGAATATTTTTCCATAATAAATTTGCCACGTCTCTACTTCACGACTGCCAAATATGAATCGTCAAGACTAATGTTTGCCAATATAGCGGCAAAACAAAATAGTACGAGTACAAATTTCCGACGGACACCCTGTACATATTTTATAGAGTAGATGGATATTTTTAGTTGTGGTAAATATCATTATATATCAAATGGATCAATTTATTTAGAGATGTATGTGGTACTATTATGGCCAGGTTTCTTCGCTGGTCCAATTTTGTCTACTTGTGATGCCTGTGAGCCAATATTTTGTAGACGGCATATTTGCTTATAGCCAGATAAGATAGCATATCGAAAACGTCATCCTTTCACATTTACTGCATCAATTGCATCAGTTTTCCCAGTGGTACAAGTGGCAAATTGGCCTAATATTGAAACAATTACTCATGCAGAAATCAAACCACATTTGGAAAAAGGAGACTTTCTATTATTTCTTTAAATTTTCATTAATTATCAACAATGCAGGGTAGGAAATTTTAGATATAAGATGGAACTATCCCAGTTTAAACAATTGTTAAGGTCCCATTCTGATTGTGGATTATTGAAAAATGCATTGAACATTTCATTGAAAAGACATGTTAAGTCGATATATTATGTACAAGCAGAGGACAGGTAAGCCAAGTTTAGTTAATTTACGGTGAATAGGAGGAAGTTCTACGCACTCTGGAGAATAATCTACGGTGAAGGCTGTGTAAGCTTCAGTTCCGTAGAATTTTGACGTCTGTCCAACTTTGCACTTGTTCACTTGAATAATAAGTAATGGTAATGTCAATAGCTTAAGACTACGCTATGGAATGCCTGTTTGAAGTTGGTGTTGAAATTGTGGTTGAATCATTTTTAGTGAGTTCAAAGACAAATGCTAAATGAATGTCATTCCCCAAAGTTCCATCAATGAGATGCGGTAAGTATGTTTTTCTTTTACAGTGAACAGGAATAATGTAATACATAATGCAATACTAGTAAGTAACGCGTCATGTTTTATTTTGTAATAATTTCGGGATTGCTGTATTCATGTAATCGTAATATAAAGCAGACTGTTCGATCGATTTCCTTGATTTCGCTGTAAATTGTATTGTAGAATGAGTTCATGCATGGACATATATAGTTCTGTTCTTTGGGTTTACTATTTACCAATTTTACAGAATCAATCAAATGATTGGGAAATGTAAATAAGAAATTAGAAATCGTTTCTTTACTTGGAAACAACCCAAATCTGACAGAAGGGCATGAATATGTGAAATCAACATCAGCAATAAGCATCAACCACTCCGAATTTAATGAAATATTTCACGAATATTGTATTTTATAACACGATTCTTCTAACCGTTTCTTTTGCCGAAACTAATATTTCATATGTCCAGAATTGATAGATAAGAAGAAATGATATATTAAGATTCACTTTTGAAACAAGGATCAAACAGGTTTTTATAATCAAAAATTTTTAAGAGAATATCTTTGAAAGTGACATTTTAATTTTTTTCTTTTTTAGAGCTCAAAGAAAATTGTAGGAATTGTTTAACATTTTAAAGACTTCAGGTGTCACAATTCGGAAACCAAGAGGTCTGATGCCAAAAAATCGAAATATTCATGTTATGAAATGGAATATTTGTGCCCCATTTCACTAAAATCAGAGATGTCGCGTTTTCGGTTGATATCAGATATTTTAGCCAAAAAGTATTTCAACACAAATGTACTTTAATTTTAGCGATAACATGCCATATGTGTCCTTACGATATAGCTTACAACTACAGGTTGTACAAGTTTATCCACTTAGTGGTTTCAAAATCGCCTGTCTGGCAAGGCTGCGAGCTGTTAAATACCAGTCTTCTGGAGTGTTACTTATTTAGTGGTTTAGTTTGCCATTTACGAATATGGATCGTTTAACAAACGAAGAATGTGTAAAAATAATTAAAACTTTCTACAAAAGGGGTGATTCAAACATAAGCACTTTTCGTCCATTACGGGTGATTATGGTCATTAAAAGAAATTTAAGAAACTGCAAGTGTTACAGATGCGGTCAGGCCTGTGCATCATCGCAAAGTACGCACTGCCGGAAGTATCGCTTCTGTTGGTGAAAATGTAGCGGATAATCCTAATTTCACTTTAGAACGCTATGGCCGAATTTATTTGGCCTGCAATTAAAGATTATGAATTGAACGATTTTTTGGTTTCAACAAGACGACGCACAAACCACACAACATGACCAATTTTGACTTTATTGCCTGAGATGTTTTCAGAAAGCGCAGTTTTATTATGTATATCGTTCATAATGGCAAAGTTCAATCATTGTAATGAAACAAAAGTTTCATCGAAATCATAGCTTTATGTCAGTTTAATTTAACTTTACTTTTGAAACCAAAAAATGGATAACCCGATGTGTTTGATTGCCAATAATTTTGATTTTTAAAATTGAATTAACGAACACATACTACGATTTTCGCTCAATGGATTATGTTGTATTACAAACAGTGATTTGACGGGAATCCACTATTCAATTAAATCTTTGAAAAGGTCATCTCTCTTTATTGGCATTAGTATTCATAAAAGATTAAGAAGAAAGGCTACCTCAGCAAATGTACTTTTTTTTTTGCTTTTTATTTGCCTTTCTTAATTACCTTTCTTTGTGAATATTCTAAAATCAACCAGACATTGTGATTCATGAAATCCAACTATGCTTCAGTGCACTGTTAATTTCAATCACTAAACAGAGGTCTCTCAATCCAATTTGCGTTAATAACTTTTCTCCTTCTCGCCAATTAAAATTCAAATCCAAATGCTTAGTCATTAAACTGTTAGTAAGCGTTTGCCAATGCGACCGGCACTTTGAAACAATGAATTCATACATAATTAAGACTGCAGTTCAAAGTCAGTTAAGCGATTGTCCTCAAATGAGGCAATGGAAGAGGTTGTTGGGATCGTAAATTTCTAAATGCCTTTAGTGGTTTGTGTTGTTGACATTTTGCAAATGCAAAATATACCAACAACTTTTTAATTACAACATTTCCATCTTGGTTAACTTACGACATCCTTGTGGCGCAAAGCATTCAAAGCATTTAATATGGAAACCGCGGAGGAGGCATAAATCTTGGCAAGAAATTAGTGCATCATTGACAGCGCGATAACAGTTGAAATAATAGTGAGGCAGGCAAATGCTTTATAAAACGTTGAGCATAACTCAAGCTTGAAGCCATCGAAAATGTGTAGAGAGGCATCTGTGTGCATAAGGCAGTAGAATGAGGTGAAGAAATTTTCTTATTAGTATTTGATTGATGGCTTTGCAGGGAGTATTGCAATCCTTGAATTAAAGAAGTGAAGAGGAATTGACTAAAGTTTGCTTGAAGATTAAGAAAATATCGAATTTAAAAAGTTGCGGAACAACATATAAGACAGTGGAATAACATATAAAAAGACTTCACAAATAACTGGAAATATTCAACACAATCTTGAATGGTGCACAGCGTAATCCATTCAGTGGACAACAATATTTATTCGCTGTCAATTGTTTATCTTTTCCTGCTGTTATTTCATGGCTTAATCGTATACGTATGATATATAATTATTGTAAAATCATAATCGTTATTGACCTGAACTTGAGCGTAAAACAACTTAATTACGTCAACACTTTTTCCATTGTGTTGTAAATAGTTGTCATACGCTTTATGATTTATTGTGTATTTTTCGATCGTTCAATTATCAATGGATTATTGGATTTTAATTTATTGAAGGCGTATAAAGTTTGGAACGCTTTTTAAAATATTCTAAGAAAGATTGCCACTGATTTTTTAACTCATTTCTTAAGTTATGTGGAAAGTGATGCAAATCTTAGAATGGGAGAAACGAATACGTTTTGTTCGAGCACAATATATGTATGCATGATTATTCTAAATGTACACAAAATATATATTATTATCCGAAACATTACAGTTTCGGGGGAACAGTACCTAAGCATTTGGTTGATACGCAGATCAATCAACTAATTTTTGGTAATTTTTGCTTGGAGGTTATCTCTCTTTGCTTATAAATTTTTGGTTTAATTTTATTTAAATTTGAGTGTGATGCAAAGTGATTAGTTCATATGAGATGAAAATGTTCTTTATTTTCTGAAAGTTTTCAACTCTATGCATTTTAGAGCATTTATAAGATTTGACAAAAAAAGTAAACAATTAAGAAAAAGAAAGACTGTTGGAAATCTATGTTATAGGGAGCGGAAGTTTTTTTTTTTTTGGCCTAGAGCTTTTATTCGTGCCCATTATTGTGAATTTAGGGACAGAATTGTAGTCTACTAAAAAAGACCATTTATTAGAAAAACTTTCCAGAAGGACTGCTATATAAGTACATATAAAGGGTGTCCCAACAATAACGCAAGATTTAAATTTGAAATAAAACACAGATATTTAAAAAAAGTCGTGAAACTTTATTATATCGTAAAGTAGACAGAATGAGGTTATGTATGGAACAATACATCGGGCAGATGGCCGCTGCGGCTTTGCTGGCACACACGCGATCTTTTAATGAAATTTTCAATGATCGTTTTGCATAAATGCTGCGGTATTTCATTAATACAGCGTCCAATTTCCTCTTTTAAGGCTTGAGTCGTAGTCGGTTTATTCGCGTAAACCATCGACTTCAAAAAACACCAAAGAACAAAGTCTAATGGTGTTAAATCGCATGATCTAGACGACCAACTCTGGTCGAAATAACACGACCGTGAAATGACCGTCTTGTTGAAACCACATGCCCTACACATTCATTTCTTCAATTCTAGGCACGAAAAAACTGGTTATCATTCCACGATACCGAACACCATTGACTGTCTTGCGTTCTTGTTGGGACACCCTTTAAATGAACAGTGTTACAGTTCTTATTATTGCCTAAATCACAGCTTAAGCTAGGTACAGTGTTCATTTCATAAGGAAAAAATCGACAAGATATCGTTTACTCGTGAAAAAACTTCTAACACTTCAATATTTTTCTAATCCGCCGAATTTGGACCTGGTACAGAATGGAAGTAGTAGGTACATAGTTATCGGGATGTAATTTAATCGAAATATAACAAAATATATAAAAACGAGATATGGTGTTACATCTGGGTCATTCTGAACAGCTCTTATTTACGGTACGACAATAAAGGACAAATCAATATAAAATTTTAATATGGAAAATTCAAATGTGATTTCATTTTACTTATAATGGTTCAAAATTCAGAAATATCTCGAAAAAAAAAACAATCATTGAATTTAAACTTACTACACTCTGTCTCAAGAATTTGAAAAACATATAAGAAGTTCCAGTATGTAAGTATCTATAACTTAGATTTTAGTTTGAGAATTGTGAACGAATAATTTCCAAATATAGTTCCAAATTTTGTTATATACTATAATATACCGAAAATTGGAAAATATATAAAAGAAAACTTGAACGCTTCTGGATTCATTATTCCAGACATGATCTGTCATTATTGGTAGACATCGTATTCCGAAATGGGTAAAGGCAGTGATTTTTCTGAGGATAGAATAGGACACAATGAGGAAGCAAGAACCATTCTGTAATGCATGACACAAGGACAGTTTAGAAGTTTTGAATAAACACCAGCGATACCCTATGTAACTAAAGTGTTCATTGAAGAGTCATTTTAGCAATAACAAGGTTCACACCTCCCTTCAGCAATATGTTTTTTACATTCTTCAAATAAATACCAAAATTACCAAAACTGAATAGATCGCATATTACAGATACAATGTAATGATTGGAATTACGTGCATATTGTGCACGAAATTTGAAATTTGAGGTGAAGACCTATGTAGTAAGAATTTGACGGCAATTTACACTTTTCGAACTAAAACATTGTTTACTTAAAAATGCTTTAAAGTCGAAATTTTTTAAATATGTTATTATACAAAATTTTGCTACACGAGACTTTTGAGTACTTCTAGATACTGCAGGCGGGATATTAACTTCGTTATACGCCCATTTTATGACAAAGGAGTTTTTTAGACTGGAGACCATAATGCGCATTTTATGGAATTTGTGCAATAGTTTTCTATTTTATATTGTTTTATATTTATTCATTAATTAAAACAAACGAACATTTTTCACATTGAAGTCTATAATGGGTATTATTTTTAAATTTTGCGAATAATTTTCCTATTTATTCGTTAATTAAAATAACGTATAGTGATCACATAAATTATGGCTGTGGTAATTAAAATTTTCTAAATATGGGAATTTTCACTAGAAAATTTTGCAAATTCGATATATAATGAGAAAATAGATGACGTTATCTAAACCAACTTATCCAGTGATAAGTCAGTACATCACCCACTATATTATGTATGTAAAGGGTGTCCCAACAAGAACGCAAGATTTAAATTTAACACCTGTATCATGAAATGGTAACCAGGTTTTTCGTGCCTAGAAGTGAAGAAATGAATGTGGAGGGCATGTGGTTTCAACACGACGGCGCCACATGTCATACAGCCAGAGAAACAATTCAATTGCTGCATCAGTCATTTTCCGGTCGTGTTATTTGGCGTTTTGGAGACCAAAATTGGCCCCCTAGATCTTGCGATTTAACACCATTAGACTCTTTTCTTTGGGGTTTTTTGAAGTCGATGGTTTACGCGAATAAGCCGACGACGACTCAAGTCTTAAAAGAGGAAATTGGACGCTGCATTAATGAAATACCGCAGCATTTATCATCATTGAAAATTTCATTAAAAGATCGCGTGTGTGCCAGCAAAGCCGTGGAGGCCATCTGCCCGATGTGTTGTACATCACCTCATTCTATCTACTTTACGATAAAATAAAGTTTCATGATTTTTTTTTTAAATATCTGTGTTTTATTTAAAATTTAAATCTTGCGTTCTTGTTGGGACACCCTTTAGATGTCACTAGTAAAAGAGTTCGGTTCAGTAAAAATGAACCCAACCACGAGCAAGTAAGGTTTCTTCCTTTTTTTGCAACAATTTTATCATTTATTCGTTAATCAAAAGCAATGTGTATTGTTTGCTAATAATTTTTCCTTAATTTAAACTTTAAAACCCCCTGTAATTACAGTCAACATAATTGAAAAATTAAGACAAAAAAAAAAAAAAAAAAATACATTTTCATCTGGAAATATAAAATAAGTCCACATATTATGAATGAGAACAATGGGTTTTAGTTACCGTACGTTATCGTACGCCGATAGGTGGTGCAATACGTTGTGCAGGTTATATAAGGTATATCCCGACAGAATTTTTGACCCACTTGCATTTGCTTTGGCCTTATTTATTTAGTTATAAACCACTTTTTGATAATATCGAATTGGGTATATTGAGGCTCCATAAATTGCTATTATCCAATATATTCAATTCATTTGATACTTTTGACAATTATAGCTTTACAAAATGGCAACGGAAGAGTTTTTGCCTAAAATTTCAAAGTGAAATTTTTGAAGACTGGAACCAACATTTGAAAGCTGTTCTTAGTTTAGAGCTTACCATAGTTGTTAAAGATAAAAAGCAAAAAATAATCGTCATAGATGTGGCTTTCCGATTCAAAACTTTTTGCGGGCTGCATGGAAAAGCAAATGATCGATAGCTTGATCGTTGTTGGTATGTATATTACTGTAAGACAATTTCTTTTTTTTTTTTTTCAAAAAATCTTTACTTATTCATCTTAATATATTACATAGCCTATAAAATATTCCCCCGAATACAATACAATTATGCCAACATTTTTTTTCCTGTTCTCGAGGGATGCCAAATAGGCAATTCTCCTTGAATTTTTTCAGTTGACTTAAAGCGCAATCGCCGGAGGTATCTTTATAGTCTAGGAAATATTCAGAAGTCACACTGTGTTAAATTAGGTGCTTTGATGTGGAGCTATTTTGGTAGAAATATTGGCAAAAAGTTTACAAAGAGTCAATGCAATGTGAAAAAAAAATTGAATTTTTGACACCAATTGAGATTTGGCACGTCTGACGCCTAAAATATCCTTTAAAATGGAGTTGACTGATTCGTTTGAAATACCGAAATCATCAGCAAGGTTTCAAATTGACAATCGATGCATTAAATATTGGATTTGTTGGATGTGACTTCGTTAAAGGTTGATGATCACCCGGGAAGTTCTTCGTCTTCAACTTGTTCTCATTCTTATTTCAACTGTCGATGTCACTTGTAAACATTGCTTTTCGCCAAAAAATCTGCTCACCAAAGGCCTTTTGGTAAATTCTAAAGTTTCTGCAGCAGAAATTTTATTTATGCAACTTCTTCTCCGAATAAAATCACACTTTAGAATTCACGGAACTCACTCTTTGTGCCGACAAAATCAAGTGTAGTTCAAAATGCTAATGATGTGAAATTTTGCATAGATATCTATCATAGTGCTACGAAATGAGAAGAACAAAATATTTCTGAAATTCGATATGGTCAGGTAATTTAAATTAAAAAATTGATCGTACTTTTCTCCGCAGAAGTAGTGCAACCAAACGTTTTTCTGTTAGCTTCACATAGGCAAAGTAGGTGGAAGTATTTACTCTTCTTATCATTAATAGTCCTTCAAATTGCTTTTACATCCATCCGTGTTGTCAAATTTATCTTCAACAAGTTTTTTCAAGCCAAACATCATAAAAAGGGGGAAACAGTAAAGTAAACGAACAAGATCTTCGAGAAGTCGTATTGCTTGGAAGGGAACAATGGTAAAACAGTAAAATTTTATATTATGTATATTATTTATAAACAATTTAAAATAGAATTATTTAATCTTAGAAATCTGTTAAGATATAATCGAAACAAATATTGAGTTGAGTCAAACTCTATGAGTTGATTGGAATCTTGATTCAAGGCATATTCATTAAATTCATGAAGAATATAAAGTCCACTATGCAGAGTACAGTTTTTTATAAGACAAATAACACTGTCTGGAAGTTACAACGATATTCTAATGTCTGTGGCCCAAGTAAAAATCATTTTAAATTGTAGGTTGGGAGAGGTTCTTCAAATCTAAATGAATAGAGAGAAAACTTTACAAACATGTTTCATCCGTTCAATACGTGCAGTATGAATATTGGAATGTGGACACCAAATAATAGCAGTATATTCCAACTTAAATCTAACATATGACGTAAAAATGATTTTAAATGTATTGGGGTCAGGAAATTCAGAGCAGTTCCTTTTAATGGCAGGCAAGAACTTTATACGCCTTGTGAATAACATAATTGAGGTGCGGAATAAATGTCAAAGCGGAATTGAATAGAACACCTAGATCCAGTTTCGAATAAGACGAGTTCAGAAAAAATTACCAATTTTGAACGCTGCATAAATCCGATTACTGCAACGCGACAATAGAAACGTGAATACGCTTATACGTGTTCAATGGAAGCTTATTTAGATGGCACCAATTATTAAGACTGTCTTTTTGAAGATCTAAGACATCATTGACTGTAAAAACTTTTAAAAATACTTTTAGATCATCCGCATAAAGCAAAAATTTTGACTTGTAAAAACAAGTTGATATGTCATTAATAAATAGTGCGAATAAGAATGGTCCAAGTATATTTCCTTGTGGCACGCCTGAAGTTTAAATATATGAAAGGAATTCAATCCTCTCAATAACAATCACGTTTTAATGACTGTTTCAACCAACCCCGTATGAACAACGTGGATTTCTTATGTGATCTTAAAACGTACAATGTTATAACCCTGTTATAGGCCTTATTAGGGAATATTGTTAATTATTTTGTTATAGATACAGTCACTCAGCACAATAATTTTTATATATAAACAAAATTTCCGCTTAAATGTTCATGTATTATCACAATATAATAAATATTTAATATTCTATAGAACATATAAAAAATTCAACCGCGAAGCATGATTATCGCTTATAATTGTCACGATTTCAGATAGTGACCTAAAATTTTAAATAAAAATAAGAAAAATATTCAATAAAAGCTATTACGATTTAAACATATCATATTGAAAACACAATTACGAAATCTGCAAACACCACACTCAGTATCGATGTGTAACACCAACCACATTCATGGAAATGACAAATCGTTTTTATGATTTCGATGATGATGATTTGATTTTAAGGAAATACTTCACATACCTAAACATGAAATGAATGACACAGTCATGTTATAAATTTAAATAAATTGCCTATATGGAATAGTGCGAGTAATATTTGTATGCAAGTATGTCGACAAACAAATGCGTGTGGTGTTGTCTGTTCATACTCGTTTTGCTGAAGAAGTCATTTATCAAATGTTACTTTTGAGTATAATAGAATTATTGTATTTCTTTAAGCCTTGTTGATTGCTAACAATGATTGAATTTGAATTAGAAATGACACTTGTATTTATTGTTTCAATGAACTACTTGTTGTAATGTTATAAATATATCAATATGTCCAGATTTATATGGGTAATTTGTGCTACAAATGCCTTTGACTCTTGAATAATGCAATGCAAAATCTTGATATTGATATTTGTGAAATTCGAAATGATTGATTGGACAAATGTACCGGACATTAACAGAGTTAAAATTAATTACACAACATTTGATATGGCAAAAATGCAGAAGGAAGCGTTTTATGTACTAAGTACGTTTCATGATTGATTGAAATTTCTTAAAACTCAGCATAGCCTAATATTCTGCCGGATAGTAGCCAAGGTTTGTAAATGAATTACATCGACAAAAACCCTCTTATACCTCCCAGACAACTTAACCAATTTTAGAAATTAAATTATTTCCTTGTTACTACTTGTGTTGCCCCGCCCCTTCTGATACCTACTATATAAATTATCCGATTTACGTAAATTTAATCTTTTCTTTATAATTTCTAATAGGTAGGATACAGTGGTTTAAATTTTTGTCTATTATATTTGACAATTTTCTATAAATAAAATTTTCTATATGAATAAAAGTTGAAAAAACATCATCGAGGGATCACGCCGTTTCATCCCAAAACAATCTCCAATTTTATCCATATATTCTTAGATCGATATCTTTTAAGCTGTTATACTCTACTCTAATGTATTTGAATTTGTTATTGTATTGCAATTGCCGCGCCACCCTTTATATTAATAGATTTATATTTGGCTTTCAATAATACTAAATTCAAAAAAAAAAAAAAAAACTATCTTCTCTGTAGATTCGTAGTGAATGACTTTAGACTTTTGACTTTCAAAACCGCCGGTCTGGCAAGGCTGTCAGCTGTTAAATGCCTGTCATCTGAAGTGTTATTTCTTTAGTGAGAGTTTTGCCATTTACGAATATGGATCGAGTAAAAATAATTATAACTTTCTAAAAAAGTGGTTATTCAAACGTGGGCTTTCAATCGAACAAAATTTTCCTCAGCCATGAAGCTCTTTTCTCATTTTCTCATTTTGGAAAACCCGGAAGTGATTGTGGAAAAGTTATTGCAGTCGAAAAAGTCTGAAGGTCTCATAGGGCCGTATTTTATCAAAAATGACGCTGGAAGGTTCACTGCAACCAACCAATCCAGAGGCGATTATTTAAATAAAGTTGTATTTCGTACATATTGGCAAGGTTCAAGCATTATTATGAATAAAAATTTTATCGAAAGCATAGCTTTATGTGATTTTCATTTAACTTTACTTTTGAAACCGACAAGTATAGGGTGATTTTTTAAGATTTAAGTTTTTCAGGTTGGTAGCACTGGTTGGTAATGGCGTCCATCTGTCAAAGTAAAAAGTGTACAGTACACTCTGCCATTTCACCTTGGAAACACTAACAAACGAGCAACGATTGCAAATCGTTGGAATTTATTATCAAAATTCGTGCTCTGTGACAGATGTACATCGTTTGATACGACCCTTTTATGGTCGTCATAACCGGCCTGCTGAATCCACAATTCGGATACGTAAACAAGCCAAACTGTCGCGTCTGGAGTAATGAACGGCCACATGCCATACATGAATTACCGGTACATCCCAGAAAAATGATGCTGGTGGCATCATCGGTCCATTTTTCATCAAAGACGACCGTGGAAGAAACGTTACCGTCAACGGCGAACGATATCGAACCATGATACGCGATTTTTTTTTGCCCCAATTGGCTGAGTTGAACTTAGTTGGCATGTGGTTTCATCAGGACGGTGTAACATGCCACACTGCTTGTGAAACAATGGATATGTTGAGGGATGAATTTGGCTTATCACAGGCTTATTTCTCGATTTGGCCCTTTGAGTTGTCCCCCAAGATCTTGCGATTTCACGACTTTCGATTATTTCTTGTGGGGTTATGTCAAGTCGTTAGTCTGTGTGGATAAGCCGAACACTATTGAAGCCTTACAGGATAACATAACATGCGTTATTCGTGGAATAGAGGCCGAAATGCTCGAAAAAGCGACGAAAAATTGGACCTTCCAAAGTGACATTTTGAGACGGAGCCGCGGACAACATTTACATGAAATTATCTTTAAAAATTAAATGGCAAGGACCAATTTATCGATTCCAATAAATATTTTAATATGTGAAGCAAATTTGAGTGTATTATTCGATTTTAAAAAAAAACTACGATTAGAAAAATCACCCTTTATTTATTATTGATTCTTATTTTACTGTGCGTCAATTTAAAACAATGTTGGATAAAGGGTAAAGATATGTGAAAGTCAGTTCACCCGAATGAATTTTCTCTGCATGTTTCCATTTAAATATTTACGACGTTATATTAATTTTAATTAATTTTCGGTGAAAAGTTAATTTTTTTAAAATATTAAAATGGGCCAAAAAGAAGGCAACTATGGCACTAACTGATACTTAAAAATAGTGTTATAATACATAAAGATACATATTAGTGAATCCTGTTTAAATCCCACAAAATGAATATTTTTCGAGCACATGGTTTCGATAATTACGCAAAATCACGTAGAAGGAGTAAAATGTGTTTCTTCGCCAGTGTATAAATAAAGAGAAATTATAAAGCCATAAATTTTTCTGCAAAAATAGGAATACATAAACAATTAAAAATTGTTTCTAAATTAACTGCAGATTAAACGTGTTATTAATTAATAATAATGCAATGAAATACAAACAAAGAAACAATTATTTCATAGTTTTTTAATCGGAATTATTATTTATGGGTTTTGGGTTTGTTAATAATCCGGTTCGAGATTATATCTTCATTGAAGTCAGGTATAAAATAAAAAAAAAACCATCATGAAAAAGAGTTGGCAGACTGGTCAAGTTTTTATATCGCCGCACACAAAAAAATCGTGTTAAGTGACCTTTAATGCAGTTTTTATTAAAGATTATTGTTCCTTAAAAGTGTATAATATATCATTATGTTGGCAAACAACAAAACAACAGAAGCGGAAATCAAGTAAAGCTAAAATTCGCCACGGACATAGCAATGCAATATCACCACATTCACTATAAGGTACATATTAGAATAATATTCTCATATATATGGTGGAAAAAAATACGTGCAAAAATTGGTTAAACATACCGAAGATTTACTCTTTTTATGGGGTTGCGGTTAGTTTCTTCGGAAATTCATTATACAAATGGTTTTTGAACAAAAATGTTTCATAGTCCTTTAAACAGATTGTCGTTTTTAAGAGGAAAATATGTCAAAAAATTATAAGCGGCAAATGGTTAAAACCTATTTAATTTTGCATTTTGCAGTACAGAAATAATGCATATAATATAATCTTGAAGAAATTTTCAAGTTCTTTCTTTCAATATTATTACCAAGACAAACAATTGGACGTTCCTTCTTCCTCAACAGTTTTCTAAGGACACTGTTAGCAAATGTATGAATGTCGAGGTTTGTATTTTAAAAATTCGACTTCCGTTTACTGTATACTTTATTTGGTTGCCACGAACACTTTGTCCAGTCTTCGACGACATAAATTATTATTTTGTTTGTTTTGCTTAGTGTCTTTTATTAAACCCCATACGGCCAATTAGTAACTCTAATATATTTATAGCTAAGAATAAAAAAATGCAGATAAAAAATCAGCTTTATACGTATCGACTTTATACCATAAAAACCAAAACAAAATGCCAGAAAATGTGGTTCATTTATATTCCCGTTAAAACGATTATAAATAAATTTTGTGCAAGTAGGTCAAAGTAGTAAAAAGTTTTGAAACCAGTTCATTCTTCGAAAAATAGATAGTAAAAGAATTTAATGCAGGACTGCAAACTATGTGATGTTTTGGATTCATTTAGTTCATTGACTTGGCCTGCTCTTACTTCAATGGTTGGGTTAATCAAATAATTGTAAGCATAATCAAATTACGGGTTTTGTTCATCTAAGTAGTTCAAATTCGTATAGATATTTAAATATGAATTCTCTCATGCATATACATAATTCATTTGCTTTGACAATGTTCGCTCTAGAGGTACTTGTGTCGAAAAAACATCTAACATTTGAATAATTTTGCCAATATGGAAATATATTTGGCCCTGTGGAAATCAATTAGATATATCACCTGTACAATTTGTAATACTTTTCTGTATTTTTGTTCAAATTGAGTTGCCCAATTATACAAATTATGATTTTATGGCAGTTGATAAAAGTCAGTAAATGATTATTTCGAATAAATTTATTTAGGCAGACGCTGATTTCTCGGGGGTCTCAAATTGACTCCAAGTCCAAAGGTTGTCGTTTTAAAAATGTAAGGAACAGGTTGGTATATATTCAAAGATTCCTATAATAAGATCTTCCGAATGAACATTTTGAGACGGAGCCGCGGACAACATTTACATGAAATTATCTTTAAAAATTAAATGACAAAGACCAATTTATCGATTTCAGTAAAAAATTTTAATATATGTTGCAAATTTGGGTGTTCTATTCGATTTTTAAAAAAACTACGATTAAAAAACCATACTTTATGATGCAAATCAAGAAGTTAAGAGAAGATTATTGCTTAAAGACAAGTGCTTTATAGGCCAGGCCAGCAAAATCCTCTCTCTAACTGCAAAAAAAACAAAAAAATAAATTTCCTTGCATCCCATGAATGACATGTGGGAGTGCTTCCCATATTCAGTGAGCTCACATGCATTCTGTTTTTAGACTCCCTTCACGGGACTTACAGTGTAACGACGATGCCCAACGTCATAATTTGAGAAGCACTTACTCGAAGTGTTCGTCAGAAACATCGAGGTGATCGCTGCTCAAATAATGATAGGTGCCTGTATGTGGGATTGAACCCGGTATCGTGCGAACGATAGTCGCCATCGCGTGACGTTCCGTCACATAGGAAAAAAACCCTCTGTGCCAGACACTAATTCCACTTTTCTTTGGTTATAACAAGGGAATGAAACTATAATGGCAGTGAGTGAGACTTCAATATATGAGCCCGTAATATATATGGACTTATGAGAGCATCGGTGTCATGTGAATCATGAATTGTATGATATAGTAATTGACGCTGGCTGGGTCATGTTGCGCGCATAGACTAAATATTTTACCATGAAAAGTTCGACAATAAAAAACAGTGGAAGCAGCAGTGGAGGTCATTCCAATTTCAGTTTTTCAAGATAACTGTTAACTAGAAACTCCCATTTAGTTTTTAGATTCACGATTAGGCAGACTTAAAATAGATCTAAAAAAAATGATGATAATTTGTTTTGTACAGTTCATAGCATTGTATCTTGAAAACTAAAGAAGATACAATTAAATTAACCAAGCTTGCAAAATTATTATCCTAGTTGTATTTGCGTTTCAAAATAATTAGTGGAAATTGTAATCTTCAAAAATACGTAAGAATAGGCCCAAAATTTTGGACAAGATATTTCGGAAACGAAAGACGAAATTTCCAGTTTAAAGATCTTTATTACTCAGTTATTCAAAAACCGAAGCTCATTGACAATAGGGTGTTATTTTACGTACTGAAAATAATCTCCACTCTGAATTAAACCATTACATTTTAACAAATGGCTTCCGAAATCTTTGTTTCAACATATCTTCAGCGACTTTAGTTTTGTTTGTTGAAAGAATTTTTATGCAGTATTCATACTCGTATAAACCAATATTGATTTTTCACTATACGTCGACAGATGTGATCTGTGTGTTCTGGCAAAGATCTGAAATATGTTCTGCTTAATTTTTAATTAATTAATTAATTAAGTTTTCAATCAGGAAAAAGCTTTTAGATAAAATTACAGCTTGAGCTGTAAGTGAGTCAAATCCATAATTTTGTTGCAGTTACAGTATTTAGAAAAAATTGCTGTTTGCCGGGTGTCAGCAGAGTCATAGAGCTATTTTTAAAAATGTCGATAAAAGTTACATTTGAGGTTTAAAGATGTTTTTGGTGGGGTTTACTGAAAGGGATGGGATTATCAATGGTTGTATTAGGCAATACAAAATGTTGCAACTTGCTAAATTTTAGATGAATCAGTCACATCGATTCTAAAAAGGGATTTTTCTCACATCTGCGATTTTGCATGTGAGCAGCTGGAAGGAGCGTAGTTAGCTCATTTAAATACAGTCCCAAATATAATTGCCTTTTGCAAAATTTCGGAAGAATGTAACAAAAATTATATTATATGTTTCTAAGTTTCCACTGTTTACCAGTAGATGGTGCTAGCTGTAAGTGCTAGTCTATTCCGCCATAACCTAAACGTCACGAGCCAAGCTTAGGCACATGGTAGACATACCATCTCGACACAATAGTGATTTTCTTTTGACGACATAAAAAACGAAAGCTGAAGCTCATCTAGAGCTTCAAAACGTTTATGGAAATGCTGATTCAAGTAAAACAACGTGTCGAGATTGGTTCCGTCGCTTTAAAGACGGTGATTTTAATGTTGACAACCGTTCGCTTGAAGGAAGATGAAAAACCTTCGAAGACACTGAATTGACGGCATTGCTTGATGGGGATCCGTGTCAAACGCAGGAGAGCTTGCTTCAGTGTTAGGAATTATACACCAAGCAATTTCCAAGCAATTGCATGCGTTGGAAATGATTCAAAATGTTTCAGCAACAGAAAAGGAAGGGTTTTATTCATCGTATTGTAACGAGTGATGAAAAAAGGATTCATTACATCAATTCAAAGAAAAGAAAGTCATGAAGGCTGCCCGGTCATGCTTCCATGTCATCGCCTCGACCGAATATGCTCGCTATGAAGGTTATGCTCTGTATTTGGTAGGACCAAGTCGGTGTTATTCATTACGAGCTGTTGAACCAAGCGAAACCATCACTGGGGATCGGTATCAACTTCAATTAATGCAATTGAGCTGAGGTTTGTGCAGGAAATACCCACAATGCCCGGAAAGGCACTAAAAAGTGATTCTTCAGCATAACAACGCTCGGCCGTACGTGGCTATGCTCGTTAAAACCTACCTGAAAACGCTGAAATGGAAAGTCTTACCCCATCTGCCATATTCTTCAGATATTGCACCGTCCGATTATCACTTGTTTCGTTAGATAGCGCACGGTCTGGCTGACTAGCAGTTCCACTCATATGTCGACATCAAGGAATGGCCAGATTCGTAAATAGCGTCAAAAAAACAGTTTTACGGTGACGGAATTCGAGCTTTGCCAGAAAGATGGGAAAAAGTAGTAGCTAGCAATGACCAATACTTTCAATGTATTATTTGTAAACATCTTTTCATAATAAAATTGGATTTTTATAAAAAGAAATAACGGCGGAAACTCAGTTGCGTATCATTAATTAGGATCTAAGCTCATTTGTATGAGCAGTGGCTAAAGGGAAGGAACTGGCTACTACAATAGTACTAATGGTACTTAGCGTCACAAAATAATACCTAAAAAGTTGTGGCATACATCCTTGCATCACGGGTTTATTAGCGACATGGTGATTTTGGTCAAATTCTCCATTTTTTGGGGGAGATACTAGAGAGGGCTTGTTGGGCTCGTTGAATAAATTACTGTGTGATAATATTTACCGAATTTTTAAAAACATGTGATACCATTAGTTTTATTAAGCCCAAAACTGTATATATGTACATCAATCGAAAAAACAGAAAAGGAAAGGATTTTGGTGGCATCTGTCAAATGTGCAGGCATTGTTAGATGAATCATTAACAGTCACAAAACAGAATTGTGGAAATGTTTACCCTTTGTAAAAGTCGCACTGAAATAGTAATGTTATCTAAAGTATTTTGATAAAAATAAAATGTTAAGGTTCACGGGGATTTGTACGAAGAGTAACGGACATCTTGAGTTACATCTTGAGTTACATTTATCAAATTTATCAATTTGTATGTGCTTTTCCATTTTTAATCCCAATCTGCGGGAAAAGGAAGCGTTGGTTTACCAGGACGCATTTATTCAAATATTTTTATTATTTTATTTTTATATATTTAATATTTATATACATTTTATTTATTTTTTTTTATTTTTATTTTATTCATTTGGTTTGTAGTTTAACGCCTTTATTACGAATTTAAGTAAAATATAAGCTTTTGGAATCGCATAAATCACAATTTTTGCAACCTGAATGGCCAGAAGGCAATTAATTATGCATTCTTGCAATATTAAACACCAGTTACAAAATTTATAGTAATTTCAATGATACCTGTTTTATAACGGCCTTAATAAGCAAAATCCACTACAATGACTCACCTGGAAGAAAAGAAAAAACAAAATGTATTAATAAATTTTGAAGGCATATTATTTCTTATCAGAGAAAAGTATGTTTCAATTAAGAAAAAATTGTTTCAAACGTCAATCCAAAGTATGAATAAACTGATTGTAAGAACATTTAAACTTAATATTTACTCGTATATCTTGTTAAATAAAAAAAAGGTTAAGCATTAACTTTGGAACTTCAGTTAGTTCAAACATTTAAAAAATGTTTCTATGAAATGAATCCGGAAGAAATACATTGAAATAAGCGGAATTATCATGATGTCGCCTTATTTCACATTATAAATTTTTCAAAATTTTTACGTTTTGTATATGCCCTGAATACTACGAGAAATAACAAATTAACATATCTATGTTTTTCTTTTGAAACCAGGGAGTCACAAGTTATAAATATGTAAATTTTGATTTGCGGACAAAAAATTTTTAAACTTGGACGAAAAGTACGCCGGCACAAAACTTTTATTTCAAATGTCTACTAACTGCAAAACATTGAAATAATATTTTTGTAAATTCCGTATTTATGGCTCTCATAATTCGAATTTTATTAAGGGACAAAAAACAGTCTTGCGTTAAACAAAAACCATCAGACAGGGAGTGGCGCAGCGATCTTAAATCTTTTCTAACCGAAGTAAAGAATACTATCACCAGCGAGAGGCAATACAATTCAAAATGCTGGAAGCTGCAATATTGTTGACTTTACATACTTTAAAGAGTCTTCCAATAAGGACGGGTAGATTTTGACAGTTCAGAGCGGTTAAGTAGTTTTATCTTTTCTTAATTTTTCTGGTTTTTTTTTTTTTTATATTTTTCAGACAATAAAAAAAATCATCTTGGTAATGAAACGACTTTATTATAAAAATAGGTAACATCTTGCGGTAACGATGCTTGCGGCCCTTCCCTGTCAACCTAGTCGTCCTTCTCAGTCGGATATTCAGTGTTTGATAGCCAAATTAGAATCGACTAGTTAAGTGAACAATCAATCAACACCCCCACATCAATGAAACGCAAGATCTGTCGGGTGAAGACATAGAACTACTGCGAGGCGGTCATTTAGACATCCTGTAAATTAACTAAGCAATAATTCGCACACGTTAACTTGGCGCATTTAAGTAGATTAACTCAACGGGGCCTATAGTTTGTTTAATGATGATTCCGAACGTCAATTTGAGAACCATATACGGGATCTGTCGATTACAGGGCTGCTTAAAGTGTCAGACATAGCGAAGTGACGGCCGCCTAAATAATAGGTGGTTATATCGCCGCTCGAATCCTAGATCATATGCAAGATGGTCGCGTATTTTATCCATCAAGACACGGTCGGTCACATATATATTCCTGGTAGGCTTTCCAAATAGAACAAAATATTCTTAGATATCCTAGATAAAGTAGCGTTTTGCTGCGTTAATAATGAAATTGGTTGCGTTGAATATCTCATTTATAGTTATATTTGCAATTCAGAATCTTATGACAGATAAAATTAAATTGTTAAGGAGTTTGAATTCAACATTAGTGAACGTCTCATTACTTAGCCCAACTGAAGATCTTGACTTTGACGATATTTGATTCCAATAAAATGAACCCACTTTCCACATAGTCCAGGAAATCAATGCAATTATTGCGAGAACAATTCGATGGAAATTTAATTTCATGTTTCAGGCGGGTAAATTGGTGAACTGGATAACGTGGCATTACACCTGTAAAATTTGTACCTTTGGGACTGAGAAAAGTTCGAAGTATATACGGATACGCGTGGTCATGATTTAGGTACTGAAAGCCAACAATGCTGACATCACTCAAACTGATCGAACACGACATTGAACATTGGAACCCCAGTATGGACCATGTAAGGACACAGTCACGGCTAACATTTAAAAGAAAATATCTTAAATAAAAAAAATTAAGACAGATTAGTTGGTATCTTAATACCGATTTATCAATAACAATGCATATTTTATCTTTGAAAAAGTATCTATAAATGAGAGCTCGAACTGTTACCAACTGCTGCTGCAGCAACAGAATGGATAATGACAGTGCGCTCATTTTCTGACAAGCGTTAGACTGTTGTGTTGATTATGTTGACAAGACTAAGTAGGTATATCGTTTTACGTTGTAGTTAAACAGTTATCAAAATGGAATTCAAACGCAAGAGTGTTATTACTCTTTTTTAGCTGAAAAATCGCAACCAGTCTTTATTAATGAGCTACGACATTTACAAAATATTTCCGTAGTAGACTATTACATACGTTACAATAACATTAGTAGCATCAAAAAACACCATTGAGGTGGTGGTTTGAAAGGTGAAGGGCAGACTTCAACGTAATCCAAGGCAAAGTGCAAGTTTCAATGTGTCTGCATGTTAAATGGGGCGTATATTAAAAAATGAGATACAATTGAAGACGTACAAAATATAAAAAGTGCAGTGTATAACACCAGCATATAAGGCAGTTGACCTGGCATAAGCAAAGGTGTTAGAACACTTGTAGTCTGGGGTGAAGCTTGAAAATTTGGTATTTTATAATGAAAAACTTTTGCTGTTCAGTAATATCCGCAAAAGCACTTGCATCGATAGTGGTTCAAGTCGCATAAACTCTCACTTATTGTCATGGAAAAAATTGTAAAGGTACACATATGGTCGAAAAAATACGTACACTTGGTTTTTTTTTTTTTGCTTTATGTTTAATTTTAGTTACTTTAACGGAAAGTAAACATGGCAATTATTTTTTATTTAAACAACTTTAATATGGTAATGCCTTTAAAAGTAAAAATAAAACTTGGGCTTCCCCGTTGTTTTCTTTGTGAGTTAGTTTTGTTTAGATGTGATTTCAGTACTTGATCAAAATAATAAATACATTGTTCAATTCTTTAATATTTTCGCAGTCTGCTGTAGTCTTTTTGGAAAGGCTACTTATTTTACTGTTGTTTATCTTTATTCATAACAAAATATACATATATAGTGAAAAAATCAGCCATGAGTTCAAAAAGTCATTGTTCTCCGAAGGAGGAAAAAATTGTTTCAATGCTTAGAGAAAGTGGCCAAAGCCTTCGTTCTATAGCAGAAACTATGAATCGGTCGCTATTTTTTGTACAAAATGCTTCAAAGTCTAAAAAGCCCGTCGAAACTCGCGGAAGACCCAAATAAACTTCAAAAACAACAGATATCCGTATTGTAACACTTGCGAAGAAGGACCCGTTTGTGTCTTCAAGAGCGATTTCTTTCGTCGTACACTACAAGAAACACATTTATCAGGACGGATAGCCAGAAGAGTTCCTTTGCTTAGACAAAAAAAAAAAAAAAAAAAAAATTGAAGGCTAGATTGGCGTTTGCAAAAAGTCATTCCAATTGGTCCGGAGGAGACGGTGAAAAAGATGTCGCAACATTTTATGGAGCAGTGAAACAAAAATTAATGTATTTGGAAACGATTGTGCCCGGAATGTTCGACACCCTAAGGGTAAGGAATTCCACGGTCGCTTTATAAAGAAGACGGCCAAGCACGGGGGCGGAAATATTATGGTCTTGGGTTGTTTCTCGTAATATGGTGCCGGTCCGAGACATCGAATTGCCGACACTATGACTAGATTCCACTACAAAGATATCTTGGAAAATACGATGTTGAACTCTGCTGTGGAAAGTATGCCAGCAGTATAACGATCCGAAACATACTTCTGAGTTGGTAAAGGATTGGTTCCAAGATAATAATGTTGCTCTTCTTGATTGGCCAAGTCAATCTTCGGAGTTAAGTCTAATCGAAAATCTTTGGGGAGACTTGAAACAAAGAACTGGAAGGAAGATTCTTAAAAATAAGGATCAGTTATGGAATTTTGTTCAAAAAATTTGGTATGAAATACTAGCAGAAACCTGCTGGAATCTTATTGCCAGCATGCCTAAAAAAGTCAGCAAAATAGTGGAAAATAAAGCTAGATATATCGGCTTTTAACGAAACTTAGTTAACGTAGCAAAAAAAAAAACTTGATTTTTTTACTTTTTTGCTTATTTTAACTGAATGTACTTGGCCAATGTTTTTTGCTTAATTTTTTACTTTTAAAAAAATACTGAATTTAATTTTTGTTTTTTTGTTATTGGTTTAGAATTCATTTCATTTCTAATGTTATAACAAAATAAATTAGAATTTGTTGTCTCTTTTAATTTAAATGAATTTTCGTCTACGAGCCATTCAAAAAAAATATAGGTTGTACTTATTATTTTGGCCATATGTGTATATCAACAAACCTATCGTGGAAAGATTTCAAACTATGCTTTGTAAACGATTTAGTAGAAACCATATCCATGAAGCCTATGAAAACCATTTTGCCATATGATCCACTTTGGAGTTTTATCTAAAACATATGAGGCAGTCAATGATTTAAAGATTGCTTTTCGCCAAAAATTGGACAAAATTGCATCAGATCACATTTGTGCAGTGTGTGAAGCTTTCCCGGATAGACTCTGCTATAAAGCTGGCTATACTCAACAAAAACAATAACATATTTTTCTTAAAATTTGAAATGTTTCTACAGTATACTGAAGTTTTTAAAAAAAAATATTTAAATTAACAAAATTATAGAATTTTTTATTCTTCGTAATTCTTCGTAATTAGCAACACTTTGACTTGTTGTGGCAGCTAAACAAATCGTTATACTGATTTTAGATTCATTATATGTATTACTGAGACCCGGTCTGGCAAGAAGGTTGAATAAATAAATTTGCCTTTACTCATTAAAATGTTTTTTTTTTCCTGGATGCAAGCCAAACATTTATCATTTTACTTCTACGATAAACTCTTTGTTCAATGACCCACTTATTATGTGATAAATAAATATGATCATATTTGGATAGGCAGTGTAGGCAGTAAAAAGATTAGTTTATAGGTTTTTTTTTTTAATAATTTAGTTCTTAAAATAATTTGTGAATGTAAAGAAAGCAAAGTGTGGCCTCTAGCAAGAACTTAATTGAATATTCAACAACATTTCCATAATTAGTTTATCATTGTAATTCACTGATCATAGATACAATTAGCGTTAAACATTCACCAAATTCTGGGTGTTGGCAATATCAAACTGCTCATATGAATGTCAAGCGTGTTATTCTAATCGTCTCACTTAAAATCCAAACAACAACAACAACATTAACAAAATGTAACAAACACTGAGATTAACCTCAAAATTTCAAAGAAGTGTGAAATTTGCTATAAAATGTTGGCCGTAAATGGAATCGACAAATTGCAGAGCTCCCATAAATTGCAATGAGACAACGTATTTTGACCAGTGCGGAGGGAGCGAACGACATGTTATGGGTACTGATAACGAGACGGTACAACATTGAAAAAAGAGTTTCCAATAAATTTCCAATACAAAAGGCATCGAAAATCAAGGTAACCGTAAAACAAGTCATGAATTACTGATAAAAATGTTAATTTTTTTTTGCTTTCGTTCATGTCAGCTTCATGAGCAAAAAAAAAAAAGGAAAAAAAACCAAAGTATTGTCACCATTAAGCACATGAATAAAAACCACAAGCGTTCAGTAATTTTGAAAGAAATAAAATTGATAATAAAAACCTTGAGGTAATTAAATTTAAAAGAAATTAAACACATTGTTTTGAAAAGTAGTTAATCATTGTTTAAATGACCATCTAAACTATTGGCGGATTTTGGTTTTTGCCAATAAACAGAATTCGAGTTGCGTTCATTATTCATTCATTGACTTTGTGAGAACTTAAAGTGGTCTAACGAGATTTATTTGTTGCATCATCGTCGAGGAAAGAAATGCTTTTATTTTATGATGACAATCGTGTGAGTTTCTTTTAGCTATCAAATTCAATTGTCAAACATAACGGGTTTAAGCGAATTAATAAATCGCGTTAATGGTATAAAATTAATTAGTCGCATTTAGAAGGTGCCATTTGATATTAATTTGTTGGCATTTAAGCGATGTAGTGGCCTCTATTTTATAGAGGTCTAAGTAGAGAGACAAAAGTATTTGCGTTTATAAAATCGATATACGAAATTCTTTTTGGCAAATCAGATTAAAGATATTACTCTTTCTTAATAAATAATTCCATTAAAAGACTTTCTGAAAGAAACATCGAATAATTTCGCTTAAAAAATTTGTTCCGAAAAATAGTCAACTTTCATCAAAATAGTAAATTTTAAAAAGCAAATTTTTCATAAACCTTCTAAGCATGTAATTTATTTTTTAAGGAAACAAACTTTTTTTCAAAACAAAATGGAGCCAACAAATAATAATTCCAATAATTTCTCACAAAATTTATCACATTTTTGTTCAAGAAAAGTTTATTAATTGGAAATTTTTAAGAAATATTTGTTTCAAAAAAAAAAAATTGATTTTATTGCATGACTTACATAACTTATATGTATATGTATAGTGTGACTTACATAACTTATATGTATAACTGATGAAATGAAAGGCATTTTTCAATTTAGACAATTTTATTTGCTTGTTCCACTAAAACCTATTAGAAGACAACTACAAAAATGTTGCCTCAAACTGACATGGTAGATGAATCATATCAATCTACTAACACACACGGCGGACATGTTTAAATCGATATAAAAATTTTCGACTATCAACAATATTTATACCTTGTGGGGGGTGGAATGAGTGTTTTAAGACATTACAAATGAAGTGACAAACATAGTATAACCTGTCTTGCGGTATTAGGTTGTAAAATGCACATAAAGTTATGACTTCGATGAAATTTTTATATCATTGTAATGCTTGGACTTTGCCATTATGTGCGAAATATAATGTAATTTAAATGACCCCCAGTGGATTGGTTGCAGCAGTGAATCCTCTTGAGGTAGTTTTCAAGCACTTTTCTGCACATTTCGGGCGGTATCTCGGCAATAACTTGACGAATGTTTATTTTCAAATGTCCCGATGTTTGCGAATTATCCGTGTAAACATGGTCTTTGACGTAGCCCAACAAAAAAGTCTAACGACGTCAAATCGCATGATCTTGGTGGCTAATTGACGTCGCCAAAACGTAAAATTACAGATTCTGGGAACTTGCCATGCAATAAAGCCAAAATCGGTCGTGTTGTGTGGCTCGGTTTCATCGTCTTGTTGAAATCACATATCGTCCAGTTTATAACCTTCAGTTGCAGTCGAGAAAAAATCGGTTATTATACGGCCATAGGGATTTGAATTTTCGCAAAAATACGACCCAATGACACCTCCAGACTATAGTGCCCACTATACATTCACTTTTTCCCGATGCAATGACTTTTCCACAATCAGTTCTTGTTGACATAACCACCGTGTGAGAAATGAGTTTCATCGCTGAAGAAAATTTTGTTCGGAAAATCAGCATTAAAAGCCTGTTGCTGTAGCACTCAATCAGCATATCTACGGCTTTGGGTCAGCCGGCTTTAATTATTGCATGAGCTGGACTCCATATGGATGGAAGTGCAAATCCAAATGCAAAATATGCCATAATGAACTGTAAGACAGGCAGAATTGCAGAGAACGCCGTGGAATAGACAAATTCACCTGACCATATCTGCAAAGCTTCCAGTCTCTCTAAATTTATTTATAACCTTGCCAATTCCTTGTGCAGTAGTTGGGTTATCACGACCATAATAAACACATTATGCACGAAATAGACGTTTGAATTACCACATTTGTAGTAAATTTTAATTATTTTTGAGCGTTCCTCGGTTGTTAAACGAGTCTTATTGATTAACTTATTGATTAACTTTTCGATAAACAAATAACACTTCAGATGACAGGTATTTAACAGCTGGCAGCCTTGAAAGACCAGCGGTTTTCAAGCCACTAAATGAATAAACCGTTATAAATTCCACTAATTAATACTTTTGTTTAAGAAATGTTAATTAGGCAAATTAACCGATTTTTTGTGCCTCGTTATAGAAAATTTGTTTCTTAATCAATGCAAATTTGTATTAATAACAATGTACGGTACTTGAATTTGATAGGATAATTTTCCAATTTCATACAAGTTCCTTTGAAAAATTCCAGTGTTAATTACATTGAACTTTTGAAATATTTTCTATTGAATTAAATACAATTTATCTCCATCAAAAATTATATTTTCATGCAGCATTGAAATTTGATTTTATGTCTAAGAAGTGTTGATGGCAAAAACATTTTAAATCCATTAGTTCCATTCCGTATTTGAGCCCCTTTTGGCTATCAAGAAGAGGTAGTTACGCTATTTTTTGTTTTTTTTGCCTGTATTCACGGCAAAAAGGAGTTGTATTTAGTAGAAGCTTTATAATTCTCTTTTTGCGTTGTGAAACACCGAATTTTTATATTAAATATTACTGTACAATAAGGGGAGAAGAATTAGAACTTTACTGAAGCCTCTCCTTAGAAATTATAAGGCAAATAGATAAATTTTCACTTCTAAATTTGCCTGAATTGCACAAATCTCGTCCAATTTTAGAAAAATGTGAATGTAACTCGTTTTCAAAATATATCGCATTTAATGGTAATGGTTTGTAGCTGCTATTTTGTTTAAGTGACGTGTGTCAAATCTGTGGTTTATAGCAGGTACTGATGCGAAATTATCATGTCCTGTTGCATGATTGAGCAACACGAGTGAAACTTGTGAAACTTTGTTATCAAAATGAGTGTTCATTAGTGCAAACGTTAATCCTGGCATGCTATATTCAACGATGTGGCTCAGTTTGGATGAAAATCTAAGCCAGCAAGAATATTGCCGGATTTCGGACAGTGCCTATCTACATGAAGTCTATCAGATGGCGATGCATTTACAAAAAGTTAGTGTTTGGTGTGGAAATTAGGTCATCGGCATCATTGGTCTAAACTTCTTCTTCTAAAATGATGTTTATGAGGTCAACACCGTCGTGCGGTTTCAGCAGGAAGCCGTTTCATGCTAGCAAACGTTGTAATGAACATTCTGCATTAATGGTTTGAGGATATGATTATTTCTAACGGATGTGATATGAATTGGCCACCAAGATCGTACGATTTGGGCCCGCTGAACTTTTTTATGTGGGGGTATGAAATTGGTCAATGCAAATAACCCACAAGTGACCGATGCCCCCAAAGTTAATATAATCTAGGCCATCGCTCATAATCAGCCTGATCTATGCGGTTTAGTTATTGAAAATTGGACCTTTTGCCTCCGTGCTATCGTGCAAAATCATGGTGGACATTTGAACGATATTATATCCCATATGTAAAAGCGTACAGTGGTCTTTCAAATAAAAAAAATGATAATAAAATAACATCTCACACACAGCTTGTTTTATTCCATTTCAACATCGGCTAACTCTATTTGGAAAATCTTTTATATATGTATGTATGAATTGCAGAGAAAAATGTAATTTTGGTAAATCGATCCTTTATACATTACTGGCAATGATCCGGTAAAGTATAAAGCCTTGTCAAATTTTAAGATGTTTCATAAAGATTTCTGCATTTGTCTTACATATCAATTATGCAGATATCAGGTACACATATAATTTAATCGTGTTCATTCCTTCGGGCGAATGTATAGGATAAGTATTAGAATTTTTTTCACTACATCTTATTTTGTGATTCAGATTTCTTAAAAATGCTTCAAAAATTTTCGCTGATTTTACAAAACCAAAGATAATTCCTAGGAGCAGGACTAAAAATGCATTACGTCCGGGAGTCGCAGAATAATATTTCAGGGACCACATGCTGCATTTGTCCACCAATGCTCTAAGGAATCCATATATAAACATTCATGGCATTTTCTACTTTGCAAAAAATGAATTAACATATAATCTCATTTGCAACCGAACAACTTCAACGTTGTCTAAACAGACATTATGTCTGCAATTTTTTTTTCCATTCGCAACTCTTTCATGCCAACATTGAATTTGCATAACACTATCAGATTGCTTTAGACACGCAGAGATGCCGCAGCAATTTTCTCTCCATCTGCTACCTTTACGGTATAATTAAATCCTCTTCTATGCTTTATGGTAGAACTGCTTTCGATATTGGTAACATGGGATCTATTTTGCTACAGATTTATATCGATGCCTTTGGTAGGTGGTATCTGGTTACGTCGTTGAAATTCCGTCCGTCCAAATGGTTGGTTGGTTGACACAGAGATGTGTTATGTTTTGCCGTTAGAATTTTCCTTCATGAATGGAGGGAGACGGCAACCAAATCTGGTTGGGTTACTTTGTATGAACCGCAAATGTAAAGTGGTTCTTGTGAATCTGTTCATTTTTTACGTCTTGTTTGTGTTTTTCCGTCTTTTTTTGCTCGATGAAGTTCAATGTTTTGCTAAAGTGCTTTGTGGCCAAAGATATGAGTAAAAACAAAATGCTATGCAGTGCAATTTGCATCACTATCTATGTTTATGAAATGGCTGGCAATTGCTATGGTGTTAAACTCATTCGTATAATACAGCAATTAATTGGATGTTGCACAAAGGTGTGAAGCAGAAAATTTATGGTTATATTATAAATATCTTTAATGACCATAATGTTAATACCCGTATATTAAGGAAACCTCCTTGAGGGCATTTCAATCTGCCTATAAACAGGTTCTTAGCAACATTTCAATTGAATTGAATCACTGTCGGCGGCTACTAAACGAGCTGTCAGCCGGTTATATTTTAAAGGATGAAGTTATGGTTGAAATCAGTTAATTGTATGACAAACCACTTTCGATTAGATACCACTTCACCACGCATAAGCTGCTGAGACATTGGGATATATCAATGAGTTTTTTTACAGAATCTTCCAATACTTTATAAAACTGATATGCTCTATAATTACATAGATAAACTTCTTGGAAGAGTAAATTTTACTGAATACAACAAGAAAATTCCGAAGTCTAATCATCTTTCTATCTATCGATGGACGTGCTTTACGTGCAAGATATCGTGCGATCCAATGAACTCTCTCACCGAAATGATAAAAAGGAAATATTGCAGTTAACAATGTGGGTATCATCTTTAAACACAAGATAAAACTAAAGTAATGCAGGCGCCATAATCTGTCCGAAGCTTACGAGTGTATAGCGCCTTCTATAGACTGTGATCTACAATATCAAGATTGATGTACCGGTCTGTTGCAAAGCGAGTGGACGTGGTGAAAAATTTTTCTTAGTAATGGGTGATCCTCCAGATATGCTTTTAACAGTAAGTGTCAAACTGTTATCTAATTGTTATGGTCTTATTATTTAATGTTGTTGGCCATTTAATCATGGGAACGCTTAACCAGCCATAGCATTTACAAATTATTCGGATGTTGTCTAGAAATTATGGTTCACTTATTTTATTCAAATTATGGCAAACTGTTTTATGCGCTTAGATTGGCTTTTAGTCAACATACTCGATTCACAAATCGCACTATTCTGTGTAACATCGAAAAATGTAAACACTTTGTACTGAATCTTTCAATGCTTTATAAAACTGATATCCTAGATAAACTTCTTGGAAGAGTAAAGGCAAATCAATTAATATATCCTAAGGTTAACAGTTTTCACTCTATTGCATTAAATGTAGTCAAATTTGGAGTATGTTAAGCATTTGGCAAAGTTTCATATGAGAATCAAATCAGACTGCATTAGCAAACTTTTTTTTTATACTTCCGGTACCAAATTTTGTTTATTCAAAGACTCTGTAATAATTGCCAAAAAAAAAATCGGGTGAATAATCATGTCATTTTTTTATTGACGCTTTCCACTCAAATTATTTATTTTAGCTCATCTATTGCTAAATTCATATCTTTCAATAAATTGCTCTGAATAGTTTGCGTGAATAACTTAGTCCCGGGGTTGGAATTAACTATCTTGGCAATTTTGTTAGGATATGTCCCACGCAAATTAGTGGATTTGTCAAAAATCTCTGGTTCCTCCATAACTTCTATTAGTGGAAGTTCTCAATAAGTTGTTACTTTGGCTCATTTAATTCAGAATAATGTCTAACAAAAACTAAACAATTTGCTACATCCCTTCCAGCAACAACGCAAAAAGAAAATTTGTGAAGTTACAGTTAAGTTACCTGATTAAAATTTCTGTACCGGTTTTTAACATCTTTCCACAGTGCTCACAATGACATCGCCGTTACTGGTGAGAAAATCTCTACCATCTTGAAGGCTGACAATAATGATATTGAACCTTACTGGCCCGGTTTGTTCGTCAACGCTTTGGAAGGTGTCAATATTAAGGATTTGATCACCAACATTGGTTCAGGCGTTAGCGCTGGTGCTTTCTCTGGCACTGTCCTCGTAACTTCCGGTGGAGCTGCTCCTGCTACTGAGGCTAAGAAGGAAGAAAAGTAGGATGAAGAACCGGAGGAATTTAACGACTACATGGGCTTCACGCTTTTCGACTAAATTGACCAAGCGTTTTTTTATAGCATTCTCTTAGAAAATATATGGGTTGAGATGGCTTCTTCACTATCCTTCACTCTGTCAAGAAACTAATGAATAAATGACAAGTTCATGTAAGTAAGTTTTTCTTTTTCTACTGAACCGATTTAGTGCATTAAGGATGACCATTTTTCAGCCAAGTTTATTTTGTTAGTATTTATCAATAACCACGCCCACAATTAGGGCAATTTTTTAAAAAAGTGTATGAGCTGGAATAGCTGTCTTTCACTACTTGTATACCTTGCTTTAAATTAATGGAAAATAATCTAAAAATTGTCAAAACTTTCAAAGTTGCTTTCTTACTAGGCCCAATTTTGAAGATTATGGAATACTTTTGTACCAAAGTACATATTTTTTACAACTAACTGGTTTTGAAGATGATAGCCGTAAATCCCTCCATGCTCATTCAACATTTGCGGCACCTGACCAAAAAATTATTAATTTTGGGATCGCCTCAGCCATAGTTTTAATGAAGTGCTTCAATTCAGTCAAATTTCTTGGTTTCGTTTTAAGCACCTCTTGCCTGAAATAACACCATAAAAATAAGTCTGGTACAGTTATGTAAAGTGACCTTGGACGCCAGCGGATAGTGCAGTTTTTGGATATTAATTTGTTTGGAAATTTTCGTTTGAGCTACGCCATAACCGATTTGGCTATTTGTGCAGTTACTCCATCTCTTTTAAAGTTCCGGTAGCAACATTTCATGAAGAACATCTGATATGCCTGGTGCTGTATATATGAAAATATAAAGCGCATTATGAATTGGCTACATTTGCCCCAAATACGTAGTACATAAACAAGATAAAGTACCATTAACGCTATAGATCGCATCACATCCGCTAAATATATACTCGTACAAAGTTCTATTTATTCAGATTCATTTTTGTTCGGAAAAATCTTTCGACATTTTTCATTTTTGGTTTTGGGTCAATTATTTTTTTGCGATTGTTTCTTGTGCTATTAGAAAAAGTTTCCAATGCCTTGTTGGTCTAATCCAGTTGAATGAAACGAAAAAGGTTATTCTGAGAGTTAAATGATTATGTACGATAACTTCATATTCAACACAAAATGGAAAATGATCGTTGGCTATCTGTTGGCAATCTGTGATAAACCGCAGTCATTCTCTGACACCTTACAAACTCAAACTGAACTTGACCATTATTTCATAATATTGTATACATCATCTTCATAATCACTTACATGCCATAATTGCACAAATTACATAATTGGTAAATAAAAACTTTTACTTTTTAAAATTTTGTTCATTATTTTCTTTCTGTTACCAAATAATGTACTATATTAACGTAGAAGAAATAAAATAATTTTGGTTTTATATCCACTTTCGGAAAGTGTTTCTTTTTATAGAAATATAGAAAGTTTCGTATTAGTTCGATGTCGAAGAAGACTGAAAGTTACACATTAACATTAAACATACGTGAATAAATGCAATTGGCCGGAGACATCTGACGAATATTAATACAAAATGCAGTGTCGAAGACCAATAACAACAAAGATACGGCAATTAAAAGAATGTGCGTAGAAAAAAGCAATTTATGCACGAATACATGTATTTATGTATATCAATGTCGATGGACAGTCAATTCATGGGCGAAACTTCAAACATGGTAGCACTATGCTATAGCAAAATCTTTGTGGAATGCATTCGGCAAAGAATAAATTGGAAAATAAGTCAAATTATTTTACTCTATAAAAAGCTGTGATATATGGCGTGTTGAGACTTGGCTGATGATCGTAAATTGAGATCTTATACGCACTGCAATATATGCATTCGAGTATCGATAGATCCGTATTACCACTTAATCTACTTACTCCAAGTCAATTTATTTTTATGCAGCGTACTGCATAAAAATTAATACAGAAATTACCGTCAGATGAATTGACTTTACATACTCTCATTTTATGTGTTTCTGCTGTTTGTGTTATTTATTTGGTGTTATTTATTTCTTAAGTCAACGATCAGAAATATGTAGTTTTGCATAAGTGGCAAATCTCCCTCTTCGCTAATTGCTGAATTGACATATTTAAAGCATAGCTCGAGAATGCAAGGCGAAAATAAATAGGATTGTTAGATAGTTTTTGTGTGATCTATAGATAATGGAAGTCTCCTCCTCTAAAAATTGAAGATCTTCCAAATTTTCTAAAAATAGTTGCACAACATGTCCCGTCATAAAATACAAATCAAATGTTAGAGGATTCCGCTGCACATTGGGTGTAGAAGAGGTAATCAAATTTGCAACCACATCGTGAAATTGTCAACTTCGCTAAGACAGACAACAGTAGGGGGGAAAAAGACACGGGTTTTATAGACTTGTTCGTGTTTCATAAATAGTTCTTAAATATTAATATTCAGTTATACAAATATATTACATCTAACCTTCTCAGTTCTTCAGAGATATATCTTTCCATCTTTCCTGAGATTTGTATTTTTTTCTTCAATCCACCAAAATTTGATGAATTTTTGGCCCTACAGCAAAGAGCCCTTTTGTCGACTAAGCTACAAGGCAGGTGGCGTTCGAAATTGAGCGAAGAAAAAACAAAAACAAATAAAAGAAACAAAAAAACTTGCTCATTGATCATTTTACTAATTATTTGTTATATAAAATATACGATAATATTTGATAGAAATGGGAAAGAAACATTCCAAATTATATGAATAACTTTTTTGAATTTAAGGTGTTAAATAATCAAAAAAAAAAATTAAAATTAAATTTTTTTAAGATTTAAAACTTCAAATAAATTTTTTTTAAAATTTCAAATTTAAAAATAAATGTGCTTAGTATATTGTAATTCGAAATTTTTGTAGTGAAAATTCACATTGTTTATAAATTCCAATAATTACGTCAACCCTTTCAATTTAAATTTAAAAAATTAGAACTTTAAATTTTAAATTTAAAAAAAAAATTTAAAAATTTAAATTTAAGTTTTAAATTAATTTTATTTTACAAAAATTGGTAATTTCATTATATTATGTATGAGTAGCAGGGGCCATCACCGAAAATAAAATAAATATATAAATTTGGACACCGTAACATTGATTCATTTCACAGCGCCAGTTCTGCTTACCAAAGTGGCCCACTGGGTATATTATATCAATTTTAATTATTAATTACTAATTTTAAATTTAAAAATATTGTTTTTAACTTGAAATTTGAAATTTGAAGATAATTTTTTTTTAATTCTAATTGTAACAATTTCAATTTTAATTTTTGATTATATCTAATTAAGAGTTTTAAATTTTAAATGTTAAATTCAAAAACAATTTTTTTAAATTCTTATTTGTTATTATTATTCTTATAATTATTAATTTAAAACTTAAAAATAATTTTTTTAAATTAAAAGTTTTAAAAAATTTAAATTTCAAGTTAAAACTAAATTTAAAAAAAAAATGAAACTAAAAAATTTAAAAATTGTTTTTAAATTTAAAACGTAAAATGAAATATTTATTAAGAATTTTAAAGAAATTATTTTGAATTTAAGATTTAAAATTTAAAGCTTTTAATAATAATTAATAGTTAAAATTGAAATTATTACAATTAGAATTAGAAAACAAATATTTTCAAATTTAAAATTTAAAAGTAAAAAAATTATTTTTAAATTTAAAATTAAAAAAAAAAATATTTTTAAATTTAAAATTAAAAAAGAATTATTTTTAAATCTCAAATTTAAATTTTAAAGTTCTTAGTAGTAATTAATAATTAAAATTGATATAATGTGTCCAGTGGGTCACTTTGATAGGCAGAACTGACGCTGTGGGATATACCAAACCTAATGTTACGGTACCTAAATTTATTTATTTATTTTATTTTCGATGATGGCCCCTGCTTCTCATACAAAATATATTGAAATTACCAATTTTTGTAAATAAAATTAATTTAAAATTTAAAACTTAAATTTAAATTCAAATTTTTAAATTTTTTTTTCAAATTTAAAATTTAAAGTTTTAATTTTTTAAATTTAAATTGAAGAGGTTGGCGCAATTTTTGGAATTTATAAACAAAAATTACGAATTACATTATACTATGTACATATGAGAAGCAGGAGCCATCAGCGAAATGTAATCGGAAATTGTATTGATTTGTTACAGTTTGACGCACCCGAAACAAAATTATATACAAATTTGATCATGATTCCGATAACGGAATCAAAATGGTATAGAATTTCATTTTGGCTTCATTTATCTACAACGAATGTATAAAAAATTTTGATTTTGACATATAAATGAGCTTTTTGGGCTAATTTTGGTGAGCTATGAATCAGACGTAATGTTGCCTAAATACACTTTATAATGTCCTTTAAAAAAATATTCAATAAAAAACCGAAATGATCCCTGATGAGAAGATAACATTTTTGATGTGACTACATATCGTACGCGACACAAACAATGGACAATAGGTAGTAGAAGTAGTAGCAGTAGTAGTAGGAAAATGGATCAATTCTAAATTCAAATTTAAATGAAAAAATTTACCAAATTGAAAAGTGTGGTGAAGTTGTTGAAAAACATACAGTAAATTATGATTCTTCCCAAGATGAGCTCAATCCCCACTGGAACGACTTCGGCCACTGTGGCCCTAAGTGTAGAGGACGATGTAAACTCACAGCCAGATAAGCGGGCTCGTTGAACGTTTTTCCAGTTTTTACATTTTCTATTAAATATGCCCATAATTAAAGGGTTGGTAAAATTCTGAAAAATGAAATTTTCTAGAGGTGAGTTATTGCAAGGCAAGTTTAATATGCCTACAAGAGATTCTTACACAAAATTTGAGCTACAAACTTATTATTTCCGCCTTCCTATAGCGGTACATCAGGAAAATTGGTACTTTTTCGATATTTACCTAAACTTTTTATCATTTAAATGGTAGTGAAAAGCATTCCGAGGTATAAATTAACTGATATGTGTAGGAACTATCCTCGCTAATACATTGCGCGCATGAATACGAAAAATATTTAAAATATATTTTTTTTAAGGGAAGGCCTTTTTAGCTACGACACATATCTTGCGTACACCATGGTGTGGACTGCAATCCATGAAGGAAATTCTAAGTAACAAAAATTGAACTTTTATGAGCAATTTGTACTCCATCATTAATATCCATTCCTATGTAGGATGCCCATGAAGATGTGGATTGCAATCCATGATGATAGATATATAATTTTCGTTTCCGTCAAACTTATGCAAATTCTAAGTAACAAAAAAGTTCAAAGCAATTTGATAAAAATTTGACTTTTAAGAACAATTTTTAATCACTTCTTATGTTTAGTCTTTCTTACTTAAAATCTCAATAAAATTGTGTATTTTACCGGCTCCAAAGCAAGTTAGATCTGCCAAAAACTTTATTGCTTCACTAAACTTATTTATAGACTTAAAATATTAACTCCTCATTAGTTAGATTTCTATCCATGGAATGAAATACTATGATGTGTGATGCAATTATTTAAAAAGTATTAAAATTCGAGGAAAAGTTGCAGCAAATTTACAATTTGCAACATTTTACATTTTATGAGACCTACACAATATTATAAGTTGGACGATGTTGTTATACTACAGCATTAAATTTTCTGTTAAAAAAAAAAAAATATTGAAATATTACCACCGTTTTAACTTCTTAACTTTTTAATTACCATAATATGTGACGAATTAGGGGAGATACACCAACGGAAGCTAAGGAATAGCGTAAGCAGAAAATGCTCAATTGATAGACTTTTGCGAAAATTTAAGTATTTAGCGAATTTTTTCGTATGAATTACTCCTTATCTTAATTTCACTTCACAACGACAATATGAATGGATATTAACAAAACTAGCCAGACCACCCTCACACTTCCGCCAGTTACTTATTTTTTGAAGTCCCTTCCACAAGGTGTTCGCCAGTTTGCGAATTTCATTTGGCAAGCTTTTAAACGTGTTTATATTCTTTACTTATCATTATGTCGTGTGTTTTGCTTTTCAAAAGCTTGTTTTTTAATCTCCCAATTTTTTTACAATCAAAAAAAAGAAAAAAATTACAAAACTTTCGTTATTTATTACGACCAATTCAAGAAATTTCAATTAATATCAGTTATTTTGGGTAAATAAATTAACAAAAGACTGTCGCTGTAAATCCCTACCAATAAATTGCATTGCACCGATGTAAAAAAGTTTAAGGAAACTCACATTGTTGTATAACAGCGTTATAAACAATACATCCAGTTATACAACATTCGAACATTCATTAATTGTATCATGGAATGCGTCGTGTGCACAACGTGTGCTGTGTGGCTGTTAACAGAAGGGGCAGGGAGAATTATCTTAATTTGTCAAGTTCGCTTAAACGCTGCAGGATATTACGATGGGTTTGATTTTAAACTAAGCTTGCCTAAATTGTAAGTAAA
>JAHXMU010000013.1:460154-479089 GCA_019455685.1 Philornis downsi
TGTATACTTTGTGTAAGCAGTCCACACTATTATTATGAAAAACAAATATTTTAACAAAGTATTTTACCACACAAATCACTTTCATTGAAATATTTAGCTTTTTAATCCTCACACTGTAACCAAACAAGGCCAGAGTTTCAAAGTTTTACGAGTATCAAAAGTTATAATATTCCCAAGGCAAGAATAAAAATACATTACTCATTTCGACGACATTCTCAAAATACTATATTTAAGAGACGATATTTATATAGTCACTAAAAGAAATTTTGTGGAAAGCTAATATGAATAGCTATACGTTATAAGTTTTGATTTGTTGAACTATCGTTGTACTGCATTTCCGGTAGGGACAATTTCGGTATTTTTTTCAAAACCAGATCATTATTTAAAAAAAAAAAAAAAAAAAACGACGATTATTGTTAAATGTGATTTAACGATGTTTTTGATCTAATTTTAATATACGTAGCGTGTTCTTATAAATGCTATGCTATATCTTAGTTCATGAAATGTCATTTAAAGGAACTTAAGTAAAGTCAGTTTTGCATCTTTTATTTGTATACTTGGGTCGATCATTTTCAACATGAAAATAATTTTTGAGCTCCCAAAGACTCCAAAAAATAGCTAAATATACGCACGTGTCGCTGTTGCAAAGCTGTGTTAAATGTAAAATTTTCCAAAAGTGCTGTTGAAAGTAAGTTATTGAAATCAATATCTATGCATGTAAAGCAATTATCCTGATACCGGTAAGATCAATTTATGAAATCAAGGCCTTGTAAAATTGTCCATTGGTCCAAAATCACCAAATTTATTATACTGGATGGATTAGAAGTAAAATTTCGATTAGTTTTATGAAATTTGAATTTTATTGTGTTCAGTACAAAGCCGTTTTCAAACATTTTTGTATTTTAGTAAAGACCAGTTAGCCGACACAAAAAAATTGGTTAAACTGGTAATTCGAAAATGATGATTTTCAAATAAATAAAATAAAAAAAGAAAAATATTGCCTGATTTCCCTTTTTCGGTTTTGAACACTTTAGCATTTACCCAATGGTATAATTTTGATTCTTACAATGTAAGAATTTGATGACATTAAAATTTTTTGTTTTTTCATAGGCTTTAGACCAATTTTTAATGAAAGACAGGAAAACAGCATAAAATAGCTCGTAACTTGAAAATTTGCAAACAATTTATTTCACGCAAGCAGATCGATTTAAAAATTTAATATAATGCATGAGAAAAGGTCACATTTTTTGCAGCCGTCTCGCTCACTGGATATGACACTGTATATCTTAATCCGTATATAGATTCAGCCCGGGCGAACATTAGCTGCCAGTCCAGCTTTACTCCATTCCACTTGCTTAATTTATTAAATGAAAATTGGGCTAAGGCATTAACTGCCTGATTTCGAACTGTAACAACTTTTTGGAAATAACATAAATAATTCGTATTCCTCTTGACATTCAGTGAGCTTACACGCATTCTATTTGTGGACTTAATCGTTGCGACCAACAGTTTAACGACGACCCCGAACGTTACGGTTTGAGAAGCATTCACCTGACTCGACTACTCGAAGTGTTCGTCAAACTCATTGAGGCGACCGTCGCTCAAATAATGATAGGACAGTAATGAAATTTAACAGCTCCTTTATGCGTTATGAAATCCTAGCACTAAAATTGGAGAGAAAATTTGGGTTTTTTTCTTATAATGGTTCAAAAATAAAATAGTTTCATTTGCTCAAACTTCATTAGAGTTGCTTTATTTAGATTCAGGATGATGTATTTGCAGGAGTGTACATTTATTTTTCAATGTTACAGCACGATTTTCAGCACTATTTATGTTTAGTTATATTTATAATTGCTGCCATTGCACTGTTCAGATCATTACCATAATATAGAATACTACGCATGGTATACTAAATTTGCCATTCCCTTTGCAACAATTGAAAATACTCATATGAGATCTCATAAAGAAGATGCAGCAATGTCTTATATTCAAAAAGGACTGTGTTTCATCAACCGATATTCAATAGAATTCTTAAAGAAATATGTTATATACTCGTAGTATAGTGTTGAAAATACCATACAATCGGCATTGTTTGAGGAGCAGGCACTGAAATACTTTATAGACAAAGATAAAGTTCGAAACAGTTAAAAATTAGCCTGATAGGAAAAGGACTGGAACCACCTCAAGAATTTTTGTCCAACAAGTTTACTTTCAATTTGTTAAATTAAAATAATATTTGGTGCCAGCGCGCAGAAGCTGATAATAGCCATTCCAACGCGTATAATTTTTCAATAGGTCGCCTCAATATCGGACGTTGTGATTGGAACAATATCAAAAAGTAAACAATTTTCACTGGGAAAAGGGGACAAGTCGTTATATTTAGTATGAGAAGGGAGCATTTCCGATACGTCCACTTAGATAAGTTAATCTTACATCCTTAACACTACGACTTCCAATTGCTACAATTGAGACAAATTGGTTCAGACGAAAAAAAAAACTTGTTCATACAAGAAGTCAAGACACTTGTTGAAAAATGTCTCGTTTTTAGATTTTTTCTAATATTCTCAACATTTGCTTGTTACATACATTGTAGAACCGCTTCAATTTATATACGCGTGTGAGGGATCACTTTAATTGTAAGGGGCCACCTTACAAAAAAATACGTTTTACTATTGAAAAAACAAAGTAAATGAATATACTACGTACGAAAAAAATATAGTTTTTTTATGCCCACTTATCTGTTGAACTTATGGGCTTCAAATGTCACAGATGGCAAAATTGAATGAGTATGAAAAATACTTTCCTACATTAGAAACTTGTCGCTGAAAAAATTGAGACTATCCCAATATTTCCTTAAATTTTATTAGTTAATTGGAATGGTGGATATTTGATAAGATAAAGGAAGAAACCATCAGAGGTTATTCGAAATATTTCTGTGGATATTTCATCGAAAAAAAAAATACGGCGGTAGGCATGAAATATAAAATGATATTTTTGTCGCAGTCCATCTATCTTGTAAATATATCGATATATCGTCTTTTTGTATTGGGCAAATATGGTTGTTATTATATCTATTTCACAGCGCTGAACTGTAAATTTCCAAAAATCATATAAGATATAAAGAAAAAAAATATTAAACAAAAAATTTAAATGGCCATAATTATCATAACTTTCTCCCTCCGACGGTACGAATTTATGTTTTGCTGATCTTTAAAAATAGGACAAAAAACTTGAGATCAATTTGCTCTACTTTGTTTATTGTGGAGGTCGTTCTGAAAGTCAGAACTTAAACTCGTCAACATTTCATGAAATATTCATATCGGCCGTCGTTCAAGCAAGAAGTGACAGATTTACTTCAATCTTTCTTCTCAAAATACTCACTGTGCGTTGAGTGGCTTAACGTGATGTCTAAAAACAAATATAGATATTAGCTTATTGATTAACTGTTGTGATGAGCGTTCACACCGAAGGTAGTAGTATATCATTGCACAGACATTTTAAAGATTAAGTTCGTTCATGGTTAACTTGACATGAAATGAATAAGTTAGTGACAGTTTTTGTGAATATTTAGCCTTTTTAAATTAGCAAATTGCAGAAAGGTAAGACTATGAAAGATTATTAAAGTTAGGGCAAAATAATTTAACCCTCGAAAGACCAATGGAGTATATGGCTCTTCGTCAATTGGTAATGAATCTCTTCAGAACGGAGATAAGATGTCAGAAAAGACATATTTCAATTACGTTAGCAATTTGCAAGAAATTTACAATTTGTTATATTTTCCAGAATTCCAGAACAGAGAAATCCCGAAGAGCAAAAACTTTTCTCAAACAATCAAAGAAAATAGTGCTGAGCTATTCGCTGGGCACATAATCTCTACCAAAACTTTTATAACCTACATCACGTCGTTGAGTATGCTGATATTCATAACTCTCAGAAATATTGGAGTCACACCCATTGACTCTGCATCAAATTCTCAATTAATTTATAATTCTCAACCAATCAGTATATCTGTCTGTGTGTCCAATATATTCTTGATTACAAGTAATTGTTAATTGATTTCAACAAGAGCTGGCAGATATGGTTTATTTGGGTCAATGCCAGACTTTGCTGTTCGGAATAACATTTGTTTAGGGTTTTCAAAGGTCATAGTCTTCTGAATTCGAAAAGCTGTAGAACAAAAAAAATTGTTTTTGTCAATCAGAAAGCATCCTATTGAAAATAGGTCATATCGATCCATGTTAAGATAAGACTCCCAGACAAATCGACCAGTCAAGCTCGCATTTACTGTTTCTACAAACCGTGCTTTTCATCAGAATTTGGCCATATTTTGCACTTGATTCTGATGCAGGTATGTTGCGTACTAATGTTATCAAAAGGGCTGTTTCGGATGCGATGGAGTAGGTACATCGTAGTCAGTCTTGACCAGCTATAATATACATACAGAATGTTATGTGTACCTGTGCATTAGTTTTCACTGTAAACAAGTTGCTGCTAATACATAATGAAAGGAAAGCAGGACGCAACTCGTTAAGATATAACTTTTTAGAGTTTAACAGAAGTTTAAGTAAAAGGTGTAAAAACAGACTGCAGATGAGCAGTTACAGACTGTTTTAGAAGCTTTATATTGGCTATTAGAAATTCGAAAAAATATTGATTTTTGTACATTTCTTAGTCAATATTTTACGTAACCTACGATGACGCCAACGTTGGCCGACCGGACCGTGACACCGTGGTTAGTCCACGTGACTGCCGTTCGCATGACCACAGGTTTAATCCCGCATACAGCAATTTATTATTATTTGAGGGACGGTCATATTGATGTGTCTGACGAGCATTTCGAGTAGTCGAATAGTCGGCAAGTCCTGTAAATGCTTCTCATACTGTGACGTACGAAATTATCGTTAAACTGTAGGTTCTGTTGAGTGAGTTTAAAAATATTATAGAATGCGTGTAAGCTCACTGAATGTGAGAAGCTGTCCCATATCTCATTCATAAGATGCAAAGTCTTCCCAAAAATATGTCACGTAACGCAGTATTAAACATTAGATATGGAGTCATAGTTTGGCACTTCCTGGATTAATCATATTTACGATAAAAATATACAAAAATATATTAATGCAAACTTTGATTTCAAATATGATTTTAGAAACTATTTCCTTTGTCTATTTTAAGAGATATCTTAAAAATGTTATTTTGAAATTTATTCTAATTTGGCATAAATGATAATTTATGAAAGATTCAAAAACGATTTTCAAGAAATTCCATTAAAGCTGAGACAAACACTGAAGTTTTCGACGCACTTTGGAAATCCAAAGATTTATATACACAAAAATTTACAAAAGTGATATCCAAATGTACTCTAGGCATTATTAAACAAATATCAACTTAGTATATTTTGGAGACTAGAGGAGATACGGTAAAACTATAGCTTCAAAATGACTCTAGACTTAATTATAAACAAAGCTTTCGTTTCCACTCCAAAATTAATATTTTCAAATATATATTACAAGAATGGATTGATTCATTTACAAACTATGGAACTTTATAAATATCGAAAACTGGATCCAAGTTAGAGAAACGGTTTCCAGTTGATAACTCACTATGGCTTTGGTAATTAAATATTCGGCCAAAAGCCATTGGCGCTTTCCCATCTAATAGATGTGGCATTCAGAGTACTCCTAAATACAAGATTGTGGAGACGGAGATTGGTAATAAGTCCAACTCGTTCATAGTATTTGCAAGTCTATTTCTTTTCCTTTATATTGAAAATATATAAATGGAAACAAAAAAGAGGGCAAGGAATCAAACTATGAATTTTATCATTCAGCAATTTATGATACTCAATAAATTTTATTGAAGGGATCAAACATTGTCGGGTTATATCATCATGTGCAATAAGGTCTACATTTTAACTGAGAGATCTTTAGAATTATTTTTTTCGTCGATTAATTAAGTACTTCTGATTGGTCAAGACATGTCTACAAATTTTAGACGACATAACAGACGAGAAGGTCTTCTGATTGTTTATTAATTTAGTAAAAACTAATGATTTTATTGTAACTTAAGCACATCTGCTGTTTTCCAAATTTTAGCAGATCTTTACAGGCTTAGCAAAATGCATATCGTTTCAAATTATAGTTTATTTTTTATTATCCTGCCAGCAATATCCTTATGCACGCAAATATTTCTCGTCTTTTTTTAAATTTTCGTTCGCAATACAAAATCATTGCCGCCAAGTGTCTTCCTAAAGGTAAACAAAATATAAATATTTTTGTGTTGATGCAGCCACAATGCTGTCAATAAGCATTAAAGACCATATAATTTTCGTACATTTTTTTCTGAACATTCACCACCACCACAATTTAGTATCGTCGAACTACACAAAGTGGGCGACAAAGTGTGCAGTGAATGGTCAACTTTATGGCAGAGCTAATTAAAATTCAAGACAGGATCTTCAATTTGTCGCTACACTCACTCAGCAGTTGTATGTTATGAACTCACAACCACACAAAAACTGCAGATATTCCAAATAAGGCGTTTGACTTTGAATATTGCGAGGCAGAGACACTCAAAAATATGATTAATTTGGTTGGCCTCAAGTTATTTGTTGCATAAGAGTTTAGTTTTGTTTTGTGTTTACTAAGGAAGGATTTTAAAGGATTTGGTTTATTTTTATTGTTTGGTAATACCTTTTTTCTTAAGCAAGAAAATGTTGAACAAATTCACTTGTTTGTATATGGTGTTTATTTTTTTAATTTTTTTCCGTACACAATCACTGAGAAATGTTTTAATATTATTTTAGAATTCTTTCTTTCGTCGTTATCTGTTATTGTAATGGAAATTTATGATCTCGTGCGCGCCAACGTTGTTTGAGGTTTGCGCAACCGCAACGTTCTGATGCTCCTTGCGCCGATGTGTGAAAATTTTGTTTGAATCGCTTCGTGTGTTCGATTTCCGATTTGGGGGATATTCTTGGCGGTTGGCTGTCTCTGTCGTTTTTTTTTTTTTTTGTCTAAAACACGAATTACCGTCTGATACACGCAAAGGCGAGCAACTCGTTTGTAGTGGTTTGATACAAATCCGATTTCGTTTTTTCGTGTTATTTTTCGATTCGTAACGAATGTTTTGTTTTCATTCCATATTCTCCAAATTGCGTTTCGATGTTGTCGTTATTTTGTTCCCGTCACAAGTTACAAGTTCAAGCCACACTTCTTTTCTTTGTTACTGTTTTGTGCGCCTGCGCGTTGTCATCTCAAGTATCGCTGCCCGACTGAACGCACCACCGTCTGGCGTTGATGAGTTCTGCGCGCACAGTGCGTTGGTTGGTGCTATCGGAGCGGCGCGGCTGGTAGGTCTTCTTTCTTGGCATTACTTATTATGAATATTATTGGGAAGCATTTAATATGCAATGGAACTGTCGCCGTTTTACATGCTTAAGCCACATTTGTTTGTAGCATTTCCTCTCTCCCTATTTTTCTCAAATCAATGTAATTTTTTTGTAGTCTCTTCTTTAATTCAGCATATTCGCTTTTCATCATGGTTGTTTAATCGAATTGTCGATATTACTTATGCGTAAAGCGTTCTGAGAGGCGACACTTCGACGTTGGCTGATCGCCGCACGCAGCGAATCATAAAGGTGTCACCCCGCTCCCGTTAGACCCATTCGGTATTTGAGACTAAATATTTATATTCAATGGCACTTTGTGTGTGACATTCTTTCAAATTTGTTGTCCCTTCACCCGGAGCATGGCCAGTTGTTGCTATCACGAATTTAGCAGCGATTTTTGTGTATCAGTAAGTAAGTGGAGTTTAACCGTACAGAAAACAGTTCCCAACAACCTTTTCATACAGAAAAGTGTCTTCACTAAAAAGTATATTCATAGCCAATTTTCATACAGAAGGCATCTTTACATGTTCTTTATATGTAGAAAAAGTCTTCATGTGCATCTTTTATGTCAAAAAGTTTCTACATAAATATTTTTCATGCAGAGAAGTATTTTTTTGAAGTCTCTTCCTCCAGACAAGTGCTTACATAACTACATTTCACGTAGAGAGGTGGCTTAACAAAAATTGTAAATATAAAAAATGTCATACATAGAAAAATGTCTTCATAGACAATTTTGAAATGAAAACTATATTCATAGGCAATTTTTATGTATACATATATATGAATGAGTCTTCGTATGTTGTGATCAGAAACATTCACATAGAAACTTTTTTTTCATAGATTCCTTTTATGTAGAGAAATTTCTCCATATAGATTTTCCATATAGGAAATGGTTTCCGCTGAAATTCTTGGTACAGAAAGCAATTTTCTTAAGTACTTCCCATGTAGAAAAGCCCTTGCATAGGTACTTTGTATAAAGAAAAGTGCCTTCGTAATCTTCTTAAATATGGGAAGCATATAATACAGGAAAGAGTTTTCATATACTTTCTTAGTGTAGAAAACGATACGTAGATAGTAAACAATTAAAGAGTATACAAATTCCCAATTGAAAAGTGGTTTTGTTGCACGCTTTTCGAATAGAAATGTGTCTTCAAGGCACATCTTACAAAAAATGTATTCGTAGGCATTTTTCATATAGAAAATATCTTCCTAGTATCTTCATTTCATTTTAATTTTTAATTTTTTTTATATGGAAGAGGTCATAGGGATCTTTTGTATTGAAGATGTCATCATAAACACTTTTTGTATAGAAAAAGATAAATTAGGCCTTTTTCATAAACTAAAATTTCTTACCGACTTTTTCCATGGACAAATTTCGTGCAGATCATTTTATTCATAAATACCTGTCATATGGAAAAAATGTGTTCATATGGAAAATGTCTTCATGTGGAATGTTGCCTTCGAAGACCATTCCAAAGCAATCAATATAATCCTTCGATATTAAAAAATGTTTTCACAGACTTTTTATTTAGAGAAACATCTGCACACATACATTTTATATAGAAATGTGTGTCCGCAGATGATTTTAGTTAGAAGAGTGCTTTCACAGGCATTTTTGATATAGAAAAGTGTCTCCTAAAGCACTTGCCGTATAGGGAAGCGTCTCCGCAGAGACTTTTTATAGAGAGTATATCTGTACGATATATATAAAAATTTATCTGTAGCGACTTGTCATTATAGAAAAGTGCTTCCAAAGAGATTCTTTATATAGAAAAATGTCACTTTAGCCTTTTTTGTATAGAAAAATGTCTACTTAAATATATTCTATATTGAAAAGCATAGCCGACATAGAAAAAATTCTCCACGGACACTTTTACATAGAAAACTTTTTACGCGGACAAATTTAATGCAAAAAAATTTCTTGATATATTTTTCATGTAGAAGGGTGTCATCGTAGTCAGTTTTTGTATTGTATTTGTGTAGGAAAGTGTTGACATAGACACTTTTCTATAGAAAATTATCGCCATAAACATTATTTGTGTTGAAAAGTGTCGCCATTGATACTTTATGTATAGAAAAATGTCGCCATAGAAAATTTTTATATGTAGAAAAATGTCTCCATAGACGAATTTCATTCCATTTTCCATGTCGAGAAGTGTCTTTGTTGTCATTTTTTGTATAGAAAAGTGTGTCCGCAGAGATTTCTTACATATAAAAGTGTTTCCGTAGAGACTTTTCCTATAGAAAAGTGATTTCCCTGATATTCTTCATATAGAAAAATGTCACATTAGACATTTTTTATATAGAAAAAAGTATACATAGTACATCTGCTATAGAAAAGTGTCTCAATATTACCATTATATATAGAAAAGTGTCTCCGCATACACATTCCCCACAGAAAAGCATCTCCGACATAGAAAATTTTCTCCATAGACACTTTAATATAAAAACCTTTCTACGCAGACATATTCCGTGCAAAAAAATGTCTCGATAGATTTTTCATTTGGAAAAGTGTCTTTGTAGTCACTTTTTGTATAGAAAAGTGACACTTTTGGTATATAAAAGTGACAAGTCACTTTTTGTATAGAAAAGTGACAGTTTTTGTATAGAAGAGTATTGCCATAGACACTTTTTGTATGGGAAATTGTGGATATAGACACATTTTGTATAAAAAAATTGTCGCCATAGATACTTTATATATACAAAAATGTCGCTATAGAAAATTTGTATATAGAAAAATGTTTCCATAGACGAACTCCTTATAGAAATGTATCTTAATTGTAAATTGAAAAAGTGTCTCCATAGACACTTTTTATATGCGCACTTTTCGAATTGAAAAGTGTCGCCACAAAAAAACCGTCTTCGTAGGCAGATGTCATATAAAAAAGGTATGTAATAAACATTTTCAATACAGAAAAGTGTCTTCATAGATAATTTATGTATGGAAGAGCGTTTTCATAGACATTTTTCATGTAGAAAACTGTATTCATAGACACTTTTCATATTTTGCCCTCATGTATAATATATGAATATATGAAAACATATGAAAAAATGTCTGTATATAGGTATATACTCTTCATACAGAAAAGTGTTTCCATAAACAATTGTAGACACTTTTTGTGTGGAAACAAGTCCTCATGAAAACTTTTCCTATAGCAAATAGTCTTGGCATACGCCTTTCATTGAGAAAGACTGTCATAGTCATATCACATGATTTCGTTAATAAAACCGCCATCGATATGCATTGGATGGAAGCAAAAAAGAGTGATCAATACAATTATCTCTGTTCGATGTTTGTAGTTACCACAATACCTTCCTATCTTATAATGAATAACAAGTGTTAATCATCAAAATGTTGATTATTAGATAATCACTAATTAATCTTTTGGACAAACCTCTTGACTGTGCCAACGATTTGTTAATCTGATAATGAATAAGTTGATGCTACCGTAAAATAGTGTTCAGTATCAACAAGTTGCTTAATCACAATTCCTGTTTTAAATCACTATATGAAAATCTAATAATTATGATGATTTTAATAGGATAAATTCAGCTTAATTCTAAAGTAATTAATATTAGTAGGACGAACATTTCCGACTATAATATTAATATTGAATTAATTAATATTGTGTTGCTATTTGTGTGATTTTCACGTACCATCACTAAATTTGTTGATGAAAATATTTGTTTCTGTTTGGGATAGATTCTCTATGATGTTATGATACGAATCATTGGAGCACGCATATCAAGCCTTCCTTCCATTTTTTAACCCTTGACATTTGAACAATTGATCTGTTTTAGGGAATTTATTGTGTCGGATACTAATCGCGGAGGAGTTCAACACAGCCAAATGTATATTATAAAAGAAAGAAACTATTTGTTCAGCATTAACGAAAATCAAGAGACATATTACCAGTTTAATCTTATTTGCATATATTGTAATATTGCGATACCTTTGCCATTTCATTTTCCTATAAAAAAAAAAGCTTTTAATGCATTGATTTCCTGTTCTTACACAGATTGTCAACCCTCGGCCGCTTTCTGGCGACTACAAAACTCATATATTTATTACAAAAATGTGCTGTTTATAAATTTATTGTATTTCAAAAAAATTGCCTAAAAGCCACTTGTTTTGTCTAAGTCTTCTGGTCACGACACTAATTTGCAATTTTCGAACTAATTTCAAGTCACGATTTCTCGATGAAAAGGCTAACATAATCTAAATTCACATAAGCTAAGCTCTTAAAAGGCCTATAAATCTTAGAAAATTATCTTATTAGCGAGTAGAAATCTTTGAGTCTAAGTTTAATGACATTGAGAGGAAAGAAAGGTGGCCTGATTTGTAGGTTTAAAAATGGAAAAATTAGTTAAAATTTCATTTATCATATTTTTCGTAAATTATCTTTCAGAGTAGTCTGTTTGGTTCCGATTCCTTATGCGTGATATTATATTTACACTCCCCAGCAAGAAATGCTTTTGTTTAGGTTCTGTTGACATCTTTTCAGTTTCAGTTTTCAGTGTTCCTATCGGCCATTGTAGTGTTGTTTAGCTGCCAATATTAGAATTTTCTGCCACTTTGACATATTGTGATGTTTACAGTTAACGCATTTTAAATGAAGGCTGGCACAAGATTTATTGTAATCCATGTAAAGCAAAATATAAAAATGTGTGTTTGGTTTTTAAGAACATTCCCATGCGTTAGAACGCATCGTGATATTGATTTGTGGAAACTTGATATCCCTGTCTGTATGTGAGTGCTACTATACGCTACCGGCCGATAATCAGGCTAAAGATCATATTGTAATAAAAATAAAAATTGTACTTTATTAGTTTATAAACGTATATGAATTAATCAAATTAGTCCAATACGTGATGAGTAGAGGGAGCCAAATATTGTATGGCGACCACACAACGACATTGTAAGCATTCAAGAGAATATTTAGAGTACATACGAGTAAGTATTCTATTTTAACAGAAAACCGGTTTTCATGTTGCTCGAAAAGTTATTATAATTAAAAAAAAAAATGCGGATGTTGATTATTCGACCAACAAAAAAACTGTTGTTAAGCCGTGTTTTATCTATAGAGTGCAGTTGAAAGGAAAAGGAAACATATTCGCTTTCATAAAGAAAATTCACAATAGTGGGCATCAAATTTTAAGGCATTGTATCGTTCTAAAAATTATCCTTTGAAATGTTGAAAGTATCTCATTAAAACCTCGTTGCAATTGTATGAACAGAGTGGAGCTCTTTGCTGACTCAGGTAAGTATGTACATCAAAATGAACATTTTTATATGAATTTCTATATCGTATATGGAAATAAAATTTATTGAAATTAATTCCTTTTTACAAGCTTTGGAAACCATTTCAGACCACTAACGAACAATCTGTCAGAGTTGTATTAAGATGAGATCAGCTCCAATATCGATATTTATGGTGTTATGAAATATCGTCCAAAAAAATCGTACTAAATAAAATGAAAAATGGCCCAAACAAAATAAAACAAATTTTCGTCCCAAATTGCTTAATTTAAATATGAAAAATTGTTCAAAACCACATGATAATTTATCGCATAATTTGTCACCCATTCGAACAATATTTTAAAAAAGCTAACTCAACAAATATTATTTTTTGTGATTCTTTCAAAGTATCAACTTCTTCATCTTTTTGTATATCAGATTGCTCACTTCACGTTCTTTTCGATATTATTTTCGACTACTTTCAATTCAATGCAAATAAATTGTTATTGGGAAATTCATTCAACTGAGGAATACATTTCTAGCTTCTAAAATTGTATTTGCTTTGACTGGATTCATTTTCTTTTTGGTCTTGTTAGTGTTGAAATTTCATCAAGCGTTCCGTAAAACTGGGTAGAAATGCAAATTGCAATGTGTAGAAAAAAAGCATAATAAAAGTAGCGTAATTTTTCTTTTTCCAATTCAATACAAATGCATTTTTCATCAAATTTCCACCCATTTGCTTTGTTTACATCCGTTTTCTTGGGTCTTTTTAGCTCACCAAATTCAATCAATCAGTTGGATTAAGTTCCTACTTTGATTAAATTGTTTATCTCGCAAAATTGGGTAGAATTATGAAATTGAAATAAGCGCTATGACAAAATGACGCGATGACAGCCATTTTGGATTGTCAGTTTTGTTTCTGACAGATAGAAAGGTTAGTCGTGTTTTGGGGTGCTCTACGATTTTTTACTATCCGAAAAAATGGATCAAAGAAACTGTATTAAGTTTTGTGCAAAAAATGAAATTAAATGTGCAAGGACATTTGAAATGTTGACTGTGGCGTTCGGCAAGTCTACTGTGAGTAGAACACAAGTTCAATTGTGGTATAATCGATTTAAGGTAGGGCGAGAAGATGTCAATGACGATGCTCGTTCTGGTCGCCCGAGCACGTTAACAACCGATGAAAACATTGAAGCAGTGAAGAAAATGATTTTGGATAATCGTCGAATCACTATTAGAGAGGTTGCTGATAATATTGGCATATCGTTCGACTCATGCCAAGTAATTTTTATGGAAGTTTAGACATGAAACGTGCGGCAGCTAAGATTGTGCCAAAATTGCTAAATTTTGAGCAAAAACAACTTGACATGGACATCGTTCATGAGCTATTGAACGTCGTCCACGACGATCTAGATTTCCTCAAAAAGGTCATAACTGGTGACGAATCATGGATGTATAGCTATGACATTGAAACCAAAGCCCAAAGACCGAAAAAAGCACGTCAAGTTCGGTCAAATGTGAAGGTTTTGCTCACTGTTTTCTTCGATTGCAATGGCGTGGTGCATCATGCATTCTTGCCACAAGATCGTACGGTCAATAAGGAATACTACCTTAAAGTTATGCGCCGTTTGCGCGAAGCAATTTGTCAGAAACGCACAGAATTGTTGAAAAATCAATCATGCGTTTTGCGATGATAACGCACCAGCCCACACATCGATGCTTGTGCGTGCGTTTTTGGCCAAAAACAAAACCGCAATAATGCTTCAACCACCGTATTCACCGGACTTGGCCCCCTCTGACTTTTTCCTCTTCCCAAAATTGAAGACACCGATGAAAGGAAAGCGTTTTGCTACGATTGAGGAGATAAGAGAAAAATCGAAACAGGAGCTGTTGGCAATACCAAAAAGTGCTTTTCAGAAGTCTTTCGAGGATTGGAAAAAACGCTGGGATAAGTGTATTATATGTGAGGTGGATTACTTTGATGGGGACAAGATAGTTATTGATGAATAAATAAATACTTTTTGAAAAAATTGAAAATAGCGGTTATTTTTTGATTACACGCATAATATATCGACTTTTAGAATTTTTCTAGGGAACAATCATATTTTTAAAAACTATTAAACAACTATGTTTTTTAAAATGTTTCCGAATTGAAATAACCTTCCGTCACTATCAGCTATGATGACAATTTTATGAAAAAATGTTAGAATTATTTAAAAATTTCAAAAAAATCGTATTTTTCTAGAGGCGGACTGAACTGGTTTCGCACACCTGCGTCTCAATTACCCAAATAACGGTAAAAATATTAGAGTAAATCTAATTTAGTCACATTTCTCAACAAGTGGGGTGCCCATTTTCGCAAGACGAATTTCTCAATTTGTTCGTCAAACAAAAGAATAGCTATTTGAGATGGTCTTTATAACTCCAATAGATTTTTGTTGTGAAAAACTTTTATTTTTATTGAATGTGCACCAATTTTTGTGTGAACCAATATGAGGAAATGTTGGGGAAATATAAATATACATATATATTATTTTTATATATTGGGTGGAGCACGAATCATACCACGATCGTCATTTAGACATGTTGAAAAATTTTTTTACCCAGAACTGTGCCGAAGACTAATTCGTTTCAGCAGCTTCTGGTTCAAGTAAGATGGAGCACTGTACACATAGCCACACCGGTTATGGCGCAGCTCCAACGAAAATTCCTAACCAAATTAATATCCAGAAACTCCACTTTCCGCTGGCCCCCCTACGTCACCTGACCTGACTGTGCCAGACCTTTTTTTATGGGATTATTTCAAGCATTACGTGTACAAAACGAAACCAAGGAGTTTGTTAAATAATAAATGAGAGTATCCCACAATGAATAATTTTCTAATGAGATGTCGCATATGCGTTAATGATTACGGCGGTCATTTATGGTCTATCACCTTCAAAACTTATTAGTTATATAAAATAAAATTGAATTTTCCATATAATAAAAAAAGTAAATGAAGGACATTGGTTAAAAAATATGTTAGTTGATTTTTTTATTTTAAGGCAATTGTATATTTCTGTATATTTTATATATTTTGATATTGTTTGAGTTGAGTTGAGAGTTGACGAAAACTTTTACACATTCTATAAAAAAATATGTTCCCATATACGATTCGTTCGCGTATCGTTTAGCTACAGACTGTTGGTCCTTGCACGTACATTTTTCTTCTCACTGGAGCTACTTTTTTCAATTGTGATACTTGTCGTGTGCGATGTAACATGATATAATCATTTCCATATATTTTCCTTTTGGGATGATATTTTCCAATTGCGGAGTTGGCCTGATTATATCTATAAGATAATTTTAAGCCAAATTTCAGTCTGCTAGCTGTACCTTGCGGATAGAGGGATGGATGGACATTATATAGATTTTTACAGCGCTCCAGAATATTTCTACTATTCAAAGGTATTTTTTGCTAATACTAACCCCTAGATAGGAATAGTCCTTTGTTATTAGTTAGTTAAATAAATTGTATTTGAAATAAGTGTCCAAGTAAATGAAGTTGGTGTGAAGGAGCCACAAAGTTATTAGACAAACGATCAAATGAACATAAGTGAATGGTAATAATTAAAACAAATTTTTGCAACAATTTCATTTAGCAGCTAAGATTGTTACATTCCTTGTGTGATACAATTTTGTTCGATAAGTGAGCGGTCTTCAAATTTTGTTCTAGATTTTTATACATAACTGGACCATTAAGGTCTGATAATATTACAGACGGACTTCTTGCTACTACATCTTTATTTGTATACAGAAATTAATGGCGGAACGGAGAATATCCATCCAATAGATATTAAACACATACGATATATATTAAAAATTTCATGAATTTTCGGAAATATTTTCAAAACCGCTTTGAAACTTTTCTATTTAAGCAACTGCCATTGCAACGATCATATACGCCAAACTGAAAATTAATGTTTTTGTTATAAGATTTTGTGTCTTCCATTCCAATTCTCCAAGAGGCAAATATATATATGAATACTCACGGTTTTTGCTCAATTTTTGTGCTCTTTTGAAACTTTGTTCCGCATTTTTTCTTGTAAAAGTGGTATCTCTTTTATATGTTGATTACTATGGAACTTATCCACCGTCTAAATATATGTCAACTTCAGTAGAGACATACTGAAGAAAGAAATAACGATGTATAAAACATTACTAAAAGTGGTCCATTCATCAATAGTTTTTTTTTCTTTTTTCTTTTTTTTTTTTTTTTTTTTTTTTTGTTTCAGTATAGTATTTTTGTGGTCATTGACCGCGTAAAATTACTTAACAATGGTCGTCATACAAATCTTTTATTTTTGCAATTGCTTTGTGTTAAGTGTCAAAAGGTAAATATATTATCTTATAATTAATGATGGCAAATTCTCTACTGTTAAATATTCACAGCTACTTTACGCTAAAAAGTTTTGTTATAATAACATAACTGTCGTTCATACACATTTTCTAATTAATCTACAAAAGTTATTTTCTAATTTTTAGCTGACATTTAATATGTCTCACAATCCAGTTCCCCATAATTTTCCCATTGACACGAATCACAATACCGAATAATCATTAAACTTTATTGGCTATTCCATACACATACCCAAGTTATTCTGAAATAAGTTCCTTGGTAAAAAATATTCCATTGTAAAGAACTAACAGCTTCTGAATTGAAAGAAAAGGGCTACCCCTAAGGACATACCAAAGTTTTTACTAAAGTGGACTTTATGTTGTCAGAAATGTATTTCACATTCGAGAGTATTTTTCTGGTAGTTAAATGGCTGCCCGCTAAATAACTTAATACCATAAAAAGGTAACAGAAAAGAAGCTAAAAAAACACAGAAAAAATTATATATTGGCACAAAAACTGTTTTCATATATTCTTCATTTAAAAACTTGTTTTCGTAGAATGTTTTCCATAAAATTATATTTTTATTAAGTATTCAATGAAAGCTTTTACTGAGAAAAGATGAAACTTAGAACCTTCTTTTTCAAATAAACTTTTAGTTCAGTATGCTATTTCTATTGATAGTTTTTGTATAGAAAAATATTTTCATACATATTTTCCATGAGGAAATTTTTCTATAAAAATTTTATACAGAAAAAATGTTCTCATAAATACTATCCATAAAAAAAATATATTTTATATATATATATACCTATATACATATATTTAGAGAAGAAAGTTTTCTCGTAGATACCCTCCTTATAGAAATACACTTTCTACACATAAAATTCAGTTTTGTGTAGGAGGGTGTTTTCATATAAACTTTTAGTTTATTAAGCTATTTCTATTGATAGTTTTTGTACAGACATATATTTTCATACATATTTTCCATTGGGAAATTTTCCTATAAAAACTTTCTACAGAAAAAGCGTTCTCATAACTACGGTAAACCACAAAATATATATTTTGTAGAGGAACCTTTGCTCGTAGATACTTTTTTTTATAGAAGTACACTTTCTATACGTGAAAGAGAGATAGTGGAAACTGACTTCGTAGACACTTTTCACAGAGAAGAGTGTCTTCATAGATACTTTTCCTACAGAAAAGTGTTTTCAAACATACTTTTTATACAGTAAGGTGTTTTCATAGATACTTTCCATACAGAAAAATATCTTCGTAGATACTTTTCATGCAGAAAAGTGTCTTCACAAACACTGTCTTTAAAGACACTTCGTAGGCACTTTTCATTTAGAAAGGTGTCTTCATACACACCTTTCATTCAGAAAAGTGTCTTCATAGACACTTTTCATATAGAAAAGTCTTTTCATAGCCACTTTTTATTTAGAAAGTGTCTTCATAGACTCTTTTCATTTAGAAAAGTGTCTTCATAAACACTTTTTATTTGGAAAAGTGTCTTAATGGCTACTTTTAATATTGAAAGTTGTTGTTATAGACAATTTTCTATATAAAAAGCTTTCACAGGCACTTTTTATTTAGAATAGTGTCTTCATAGATACTTTTCATTTATAAAAGTGTCTTCACTAAAGTGTCTAGACACTTTTTATTCAGAAAAGTGTTTTCATAGACACTATTCAAAGGGTCTTCGTAGACACTTTTCATTTAGAAAAATGTCTTCAAAAACACTTTTCATTTAGAAAGGCATTTTAGAAAAGTGTCGTCTATATGAAAAGTGTCTATGACGACACTTTTCTATATGAAAAGTATCTATGACGACACTTTTCTATATGAAAAGTGTCTATGACGACACTTTTCTATATGAAAAGCGTCTATGACGACACTTTTCTATATGAAAAGCGTCTATGACGACACTTTTC